>CAEGAE010019497.1:0-99099 GCA_903067095.1 Girardinus metallicus | reverse complement strand
AAAAAAAAAAAAAAAAAAAAAAAAAAAAAAAAAAAAAAAAAAAAAAAAAAAAAAAAAAAAAAAAAAAAAAAATCGGATCTCATTGCTACTTTAATTGCAAGGTAAATATGGTTTAATTGGGAGGGAAGAAATACACTTTCAGACATCTTTGTTTTAGATCATAAGACTGAAAATGATGCTGATGCATTATGTCTATAATGTAGATTACAAAACACTGGAAAAAAGATGTAATCTACAAGTACAGCTTGTAAATTCAGAGTCATACAGTTTGAAGGAATCCAAGCAAATGTCTTTGTGAATCTATTGTCAGTTCACAAAGAGCAGAATCTTGCTATGTTTCTCAAATTATGATTTTCTTTATTAGACATACAAAACATTGTATTCAAAGTCAATTTTCCTTTGCTAATTACAGATTCAAGTTTGAGTCCTTTTTAAATGGCTATTTTCTTTAAGTTCTTTAACTTTCTAACAACCCTGCAGTGTTTTCAGACTCATGTCGTGCTGATAAAGTCGGCAGCCTGAAAATACTCACTTTAGCGAGTACTCTCACAGAAATCAGCTGAGGGGAAGCAAAGAAATCAGGAACTTCTGATTTCCCTGCCACACAGCAGTGTGTGGCAGGGAAGAGGAGATAAAAGCTTAATTTTTCTGACATTAGATTGCTGAACAATAAACGGGACAAGCTAAGAGCTTTGGTCAAGAATAGATGGGACTTTTCTTCACAGAGACATACGGCTGAGTGACATTTCTCCGGGTCACATCAGTAACTGTCAGTTGATTGGGTCTGACCGACATGATTCAGAAGTGGAAAGGGAAAAGTAGAGGGCTGAATGCTTTTTGTTAAAAAACTGTGCTGCCTTTTCTTCCTTGTCCTGCTTTTTGTTTTTCCTTTTTCTCCATCCTTTTATACCTTGACTCTTACAAGTATTTTTCTTTCTCTTTTTCCTTTGGTTTCTATTCCTTCTTCCACAAACCACACCATGTTCAAATATTCATATTTTAATTTATCTTCCATAAATGCAACAGACTGTTACAATGATCACACTTGCCCAATTACAACTCGGCTCTCAGAAAGCTACACAGATGAAAAATTAAGCTCAAAGTATTTATAACAGTGTGTGCCACACAGTCAAGAGGTAAAGCATTATGCATTATTGTGTTTTGCTGAACTTCAAGGTTAAAAACTTGACAGAGTACAAACTGGCAGGATAAATGCATCTGCCTGACATTGTTGGTTTATAGCTAATTTGTTTTGTCTTTTAAACAAGGACAGAGAGTCAACACGTTTTTCTCTGCCAAAAAGTACTCATCAACTCAAAAGTAAAAAGGACACTTTATGCTCATATAATTAAAACATCTGTTAGCTTTATTGGTGAAGAGGTCAAAGAATCGAGCTTTGGGGGGCCACATGGTTTATTAGTAAAACAGGAGCACTATTTGCAGAACCAACATTCCTCAATGCACCTGTCCCACGGTTGATTCCTGGCCCAGGGCCATTTACTGTTTGTCATCCCTTTCTCTCCCTACCCTTTTTCTTGTCCTGCCACTAATAAATACTGGCCACTGGTGCCACACAACCTGTAAAAAAGTGAGGTTTCAAATCCAAAGTGTGCCAACAGCAAAATTTTTAAAACAGAAATGCAGATATAAATTCAAATTATATTTTTCTGAAGCATATTTTAATTTTCCTCGTCATTGTAATGGATATTTAATTTTTTTTTTTTTTTTTTTTTTGCATGTAGAGAGCTGCCATCGCCTGTAGTGTAAGTGCAGTATGGCAAATCTGTACACGTCTGTCTCATTGCATCATAAATCTCTTAACTTTAGAGGAGTGGAAGAGGATGAGGTACTAGCTCATCACTGACATGTCAATTATTTCTCACACCTCCAAATTATTTATATACATGGCCATACCTGATATGAATGCTCCCAACTTTTATCTGTCGGACATCTTGACGTTGGACCTAAACACATTTTCAGTTTCAGTCACAGACACGATTGATGTACAGTCTGCCCTTCCTCAGCACTTGGCACAGAAGTACTATTAAATTATTCAGCCAACCTCTTTGTTATGTTTATTACTGTCACATAGACTAGAGGAACCTGTTATATTTCAAAACAACCTCTATCAGACATGGAGACAGCTTCGGTTAATTGGAGGTCAACCAGAAAATAATTATAGTTCTTTTTAATAGTCACAGATGCCAGACAGATTTTATGTTGGTCAACAGTTATTTCCATCACATATGGTCAGTCTGTGAGGTAATTACAACACATCAAAAATGCCTCAGATTAAGTAGATGTGCAAAACGCTGCAGCCCTTTGCATTTCTTACAAGCGAGTCTTTTTGTTTGTAATGCTGTCAAGGGAACTGAAACTGCTGATTTCTCACATAAAACTATAAAATGCATTGATGTTTTTGGCTGTAATCTAACTAAATGTAAAAATGTTCAACTAGGATGAATGTGAGGTATAATCCCCATCTTCATTAAAACCTGTTACTGTAAACTTATAAAAGATAAAACAATAATTAATCCAAGAGCAGCTGCTGTTTGCCGTTAGTATCAGCAGTGTGAGTGAGGAGTAACTATACTGTGACTTAATGCTCCCAACAGGAGAAGGGTCATTTAGGATGAAGTAATTAATATGTTGATGACACCATTTTTTATCCTGCACCCACATTTCTGCTGAGACAGTAATCAATGGCTTAACCAGAAGAGTTGTATATTACAGGACAATCAATGACTGTGCTGTGATACAGTGTGACTGCCACAAAAAGAAGAAAAAATGGCAGAGGTCAGTATGTAACTCTCTGAACATTTCCTTTCGAACGCTTTAAAGTGATCGTTTCACGTTTTAAGGAAGATATTTTATTACGCAGGAGTAGCATTGTGAGATGCAGAGGTCATCGCTTTGCAACATCAACCATCACAGGTGTCATGGGTTGTCCTGGGAACATCGCGGTCTGCACACAAATAACCCGTCACATCAGTAAAGCCAGGGTCACATGAACCGAAGAGTCTGCGGAGCCCCAAGGTCAGGCTTCAGCCTTTCGTCTCTTCAGCAGTCAACCCAGGTGTTGCTTATGACTCTACAGACGAGGGCTGAGAGTTAAGACCAGGCTGTCATCGCATTTTATTTCACTATAAAACTCAGGAAAAAGTCCAGACTACAGTCCTGCCGACCACGTCTTTGTTGCATTTGGAATAATAATCATTGATATATTTTGCTAGTGCCACTTTTTTAGTGAATTCAATGGGACAGGAATAATTAGTAGGCATGTTGAAGCAATAGAGATCACCTATACAATGTGGAGAAAACAATGCAAACATGTTCTCTGTCTTTAGTTGTTGTGCAAAGACGTGCCGGTATTTGAAAGATCACAGTTAACATGTTGATGACCTTTGACCTGAAAGGGTGGCAACATCTACAAAGATAAATGAACGACCTTGTAACCCTGACATGAGCCAGTCATCATCTGTTGGTGCGAACCTCATTTCTCCTCAACACTACAGATCACAAAATCTTTCTCTAAAAGTCTGTTGAAAACATATCACTTAATTTAAAAAAAAAAAAAGTACAATGAAGATAGAAAAACAGTTATTTGAAGCTTAGGTTTAATAGGTTAGCTGTTTTGCTTCGATAACAGCATTTCAGCGACATAAAAAAAGAATAAGTAAAAATGAAAATCTGTGGTTCTGATAAATACTGCCAGAACTTGAATAAACACTAGAGGTATATGTAGTGTAAACAGACAGACAGATGTCAGCATAGTGAGATTAACATCAAATGGAGCCTGAACTTTCTATCCCTCACAGTCAGCAGAGGATACCTACTCAACATGCTGGGTGTCTGTACATGCATAAAACCAAAGGAAACTTTGGTCTGAACATAAAAAAAAGACATAGAAATTCACTTCATAGTGGTGGTCCCACCTCCTGCTTCTAATCCCACCCTGGGCAACTGCCCATGTGACCCATATCAAAAACCACCCACTGTAGCAGGGGTACAAGGAACTTCAGAGTCAAGCTGTCTTCAGCTGAGTAACCAGTCTTTGTTCTCTTTCCCTTGAACGCTTTGAGGATGGATAGATAGGCAGATGAAAGCTCTGTGTTCTGTAAATTGCATTAAAACATAATTATAAGAATAAATTTCACTTTCTAGAATACATTTACTCATCATTTTATTGCCTCACAGCTTGAATTTTGTTGAAGAAAGTAGATTTTGACCATACAATGTTTCTGGATCACATATTAACGGAATCAAAACATTACAATTTACTGTTCTCTTATGCTTTTTTGTCCGTTAAGGATCATAAAACACCAAAAGTGAACTTGGATCTTGTATGTTTATCTGATAAAGCACCAATTACGATTGCTTACTAATTGCCATTCTCTTTCCAAGCTATTAATATTATTTGCTTAAATCAGTTGAAACAAAACTGGTATTAAAAGGAAGCTAGTAAAAACGGGAAAACTACCAACTGACTGCTCAATGTTTACATTAAAAATTGTGACATTAATATAATTATAAAAACATTTAAATATTACAAAATGAAAACATATAATCTACACTAATCATTAAAACTTCAACAAAAAGAGCAGAAATTGAAAAAAGTAGTCAGGAATTTAGCTAATCCATTTGTTCATCTCATGGGATTTTTGTTCAAAAATGTTAAAATAAAAATAGGGGGAGTATTAGCATTTTATTGGCGGAAGTAGGGGTGTAAAAGAAATGTTTAATGAACCCTGTGTTAATCATTGCTGTGGTTTCTCTGAGTTTGTCTCAACACACTGACAGCTCTGGACTTGTCATTTCTGGTCAGTAACTACAGAATGTGATCAATATCAGCCTCCAGCTACAGTAACTTAGCAGGCTGTGTGCAACTAGAGCAAATGAGAGGCCTTTGTCATCAATATGTGCTTGCTTCGTCCCAATTTCTTTATGCATTTCATTCTCCTTACACTAGAAACACGCACACATATGCACACCCGCACATACTTAAGCGGGAGACACCATGCTGAGTCATTTGACATGGCAATCTTTCCTGAAGTTTATTAAGTGAGCTGAGTTGACAGTGTGAAATAAGAAAAGTCTTCTGTGTACAATCAATCATGAGTTTCACAGTTCAGTTTCACTTTTTGATCAACATCTTTTTATATATAGAAAAGTTAAATTTTAGATTAATCTTTTGTGATACAACTGGCTTGCCAGTCTTAAATAATCACATTCTGCAGCGTCATACTAAATCTCTCTGAGGTAAATTTTAACTTCAAGTCATCAAGTGGAAAAAAATAATTTCTGATATTATTGTAGTTGTAGTAACATGTTTCCCGTGTTTGCCACTTAATCTTATAAATGACAAAACTCAGTGGTTTTAATATTTGGCCAACTTTTTTACCCTTAAATATAACAGTGCGCTAAAATGAGTCAGACAAAAAATGGCAACAGGGGTAACATAAGGATAAATTGCTTATACGTGAGCATGTCCTGTAATGATTGTCATTTATTTTAAAGCTCCATTAAATAACATATTGACCAAAAGAAACTCAATTCATCATAATCTATATAGATGTGAGTGATGTGCCCATGAACGTGCAAAAATGTGTATCATTTATCAATAATCAGATATAATTTAATCTACTTAGATATTTATGCATAACAGCGCTTTAAATCACAGAGGTTCTGACAGCAGCTCCGTAATGAAAGAGGCAGCAAAAACAGAAAGATAGCTGACAATTGCTGTCTTATTTCCAACCTTAAGCCCACTGTATTTGGACACATTGTACAGACTTACAAAAGACTTTTTATCTGGACTAAAACACCCGATACTCTAAGCATGCTATATACAAGTTTCACAGGTTTCCTTCTATATCATTAAAGGCAAGGTCATATGAACCTGGTGGGTTTCCAATTGTAAGGATGAAACAAAGATTTACTATTTAAAGCATCAATAATAAAATCTGGCAAACTGAATCAAAAGGGAAAAATTCTTCTGGGCTGAATTGTAATCTCAGTGATTTTGTTTTGGATCATAATGTAACACAGTAGAGAAAGGTATTATATATTTCAGATGAATAGGCCAGTAGGTTCGGCTATAGGCCCATAGCACAGTGGAGTGTTTAAATGACACACAAAGGCAGTTGATCGAACTTGCAGAACAACTGGCTTTAGTGACATAAACCATAAAGTTGACAAACAGTTGCACAAGACACACAATTAAGAAAATAAAATTACATAGAATAAAATACAAGAAATAATAACAATACTTGGCCAAGTGCTAAATTCTGAGTTTTAAATCTTTTGGGTGCACCCTGGTAATCTGAATTCTAACTCATATCAGACAACAGATTAATCAAGATCAGTTCCAATTCAGGTTTGACTCAACACCGTTCACATGAGGAGAATTTGCTACACAGCAGTTTGTTATTACGTCCCAAATAAAAACTTGTCCAAAGGGTGATGTCCAAAATTCCAGGATGAAACAATAAGTAAACATGTCAGACAGTGGTCTCACGCATAACCAACTGTGTGTGAAGATGTGAGTGACACAGGCCTACCACAGCGCAGAGTGCAGCAGGACTCCAAACGGGAAAAGAAGGAATCCAGTTCTAAGTCCAGGTGGGAAGGCTCAGTCAAAGTCACAGGAGGAATCCACCTCAGGAACAATCCAGCATAGAAAAAAACCCTGACCCGTCAGCAGAAATATATTATTTTTATTAAGCTGTTCTAGCTTTAATTCTTAAATTATGTTTCTGTAGACATCATATCTGACATCAATTTGTTATTAAATTGCTCAAGTTTGCAATAAAACAATTATCTTTTACCTCAATGCAGTATTTCACTGCATTATCAATTTATTTTTTTGTAAATTGCAAAAGCATTTTTTCAGACAAAATGTTAAACATTAAATTTTACCCAAAAGCGGTAAAAAATTACATTTGAATAATTAAATAGTTCAAATAAAGGCTATTATTCAACAAAAATGTGATAAACAGAGCAAAAAACCGAAATGAAAGGCACATAATATGCTCACCGATCTCAATGCGACACGTTTGGGACAACAATATGGTGGCTCTCAGTCCGGACATGAGGGGCACTAGATAATGTAACAAGGCATATTTTTCAAGCTTTAACCTCAATAATATGAATTTTCATCATGAATAAAGTAAGAATATACTATATTTTAGGCTTTACCTCCTGCTGAACGGAAAACGAGATGAACTCCCAGGAAACCAATAGCCAATAAGAGCTAACGAGGCTAACGAGGTAGCTCTAACGGTGTTCGGCGGAAAAACTGAAGTTTACTCACTTTAACAACTTCCAGCTTAGAAGTCGGATGATAAACAGCAAATCTATCTGCAGAAGGGTTTGTTTCAAGTTCGTATCCAGTACTATAACCGTCTTAACCAACACAAACTCTCACGCTGCACAGCTTAACAGTCTCCTCCTCATGGCGGATCTCTCCCGCATACACAAACATGCTGCGGAGACGGGGAAGAAGGGCGGGACCTACAGCTGCAGTCTCTATTCTGATTGGTTGATACACACTGGAAACTAAACTTCCTATTGGCTAGGTAGACTATCTAGCTTCCCTCGTCTCCGTTTCTTAAAGAGACATTCCCATTTTATGTGGTTTACAATAACATACAAAGAGGTGGCTGTATAACTAACCTTTATTAATAATAAACCTCAAGCCACGCCAAACACAGCAAAGTGCAGGTACTCTTCTACTACCCTGACCCATTCTTACTAAACCTCTATTACTCTAAACCCTAAATATTTTACATGCTGGCTGTCATATGTTTTTCTGCTTCTGTGCTTTTTAGGCAAATTGTGTCTGTTGATCCTTGAAAGATTGCTTAATTAACCCCCACTCACCAAATGGAAGACCACAGCTGAATACATGATAATATCTTGGTGTGTCTCGGTGAAAAAATAACATAACATTTAGATTTGCAGAAAATAGGAGATTGTCAAGATTTTTGATTATGGATACAATAGTATCTCGTGATTTTCATACAGAGCTGACACCCTGGACCCAAATCCGGCCCACCATAATGTTTTATGTGGCGCTCTAGACTTTAGGTCACACAAATACAACTTTCAAGATAAAAGTTGTGTGCTTAAATGTAATTTTATCAAATCAAATCAAATTTTATTTGTATAGCACAATTCAGCAGCAAGGCATTTCAAAGTGCTTTACATCATAACAAACTCAAAAACACAGAGACATGCAACATAGAATCAACAATCAGAAACATTACGTTACGTCAAGTGCCACTGTTAAATTCGTAACTGATTACGTTTCAAATACAACTCGAAACAGGTGGGTATTTAGTCTAGATTTAAAGGCACTCAGTGTTTCAGCTGTTTTACAGTTTTCGGAAAGTTTGTTCCAGATTTGTGATGCCTAGGAGCTGAATGCTGCTTCTCCTCGTTTGGTTCTGCTTCTGGGGATGCAGAGCAGACCAGAACCAGACGACCTGAGGGGTCTAGAAGGTTGGTACAACAACAACAGTCCAATCTGATGTCTTTTTATCTGTATACAACCCAATTACTTCATTGTGAAAGGATGTTCAGCATTATTTAATTTCAAGAGGCATTCATTAAATGCAAAGACAGCTACAGTGCAGATAATTAGATTTTACCATTCATGTCTTCATGAATGAACTCATTCATGTAAATCATGAATTAAATACAAAAATCTAAATATTTTATTTCAGCGTCGAAATAATGATATTATATTATTTGAACACAGCGGCTATGTTTCCTATTGTTGGGGTTGAGACTGCAATTTAAAATGCGATATATAAGCATCAAAATTAATCAAAAAGTAAATTATTTACACACGCACCAGAATATACCGTCGCTACTCTTCAACAATGTCTTGTTCCTGCTCTGTTTCTGAATGTATTTGTATCGCACAATCAATTTAAACCAGCTGTCTTCCTGTTCCTACGCTCTCCTAGAAATGACAATAAATAAACATATTCAAACTGACAACCCAGTTGGCTGCTTCTGAAAGCATAGGTTGTGCTTGAATTGAAAAGGGGATCGCCAAATGAGGCTGCCGCTCAAGCAACCAAGGTCCTTGATTGGATGACAGGCCGAGCAGAACCATATAGTTTAAATTCCCCAGTTTTGCTCTGACACCGTTGTTTCACATTCCAATTTAATGGCAAACTGAAGGTACACTTCTCTCCTTGCTTTGTCCTTGTCTTATTTTTCTGTTCAGCTCTTGTCTTATTGTAAGGATGGAGGGAAGTCAAGTCCCTAGCAGAATAATTTAAACATTCATATAATATATATTCATATAAATGGCCCAATCATTCTCTAGCCAGTCATGAGTTTTGATTCTGGATGACTGAGTACAAATACACATAAAATACTTCTGACTTAAGACTCTTTGTAAAGGCAAGGAAGACATTTTATTCCTGCATTTCAAATGTATGTATCCTTTTGTAAGGTGACCAAATGCAAACATGAATGCTTTTGCACAAATATTATCACCTTGGGACTTTTTAATGTTTAATATGTCTTAATGGAGTCCATTCATTTGTTGATCTGTTAATTGATGGATGTTGTAATCCTAATCAGGGGTACTGAAAATCAATACAATCATTTTAAAGCATGACTGAATGACTCCTTAATGCACAAATTGTGCATAAAGGATTTCTGATTCATATGGTAAAATATGAATGGAACAAATATTTGCCATTTTTGCTCAATGAATAAACAATTGGGACCACAACTTTATGAACTGTATCTTCTGTAGCAAGATGAGCAAAATAAAAGGTTCAGATAAGGATTTAATGAAGTTTTAGTGAACAAGCACAGAAGATGCCTTGGAGTATAACAAACAAAGAGTAGAAAAATTCCCAAAATGAAATTCCCGTGTTGTAATGTCTGTTGTCGTTTTTGTCTTTGATCTAAATTACAAATGAGGTTGTAGAAAACAAGAAAGGTAAAGAAAACCGTGTTCTGCAAAAAACAAGTGAAGATTTGACAAAAAGATTTTTTTCAAAATGTTTACACATAAAAGTAAAATTCAGTCCATGTAGATCCACAGGGACAAAGGTATTATTTCCCTCATTATTAGCTCCAAGGTTTGTCTTTATTGTTTGACAAAGGAGGAAGTTATTCATGTCTCAAAGCCACTTGAGAGTTGTTAATATTCTCCCCAATAAATAATTTGATCCAGAGTACACCCTGAAGTAGATAATAACTCTATTTACCTAAAGTGAAATATATTGCAACCCAGAGGAAAGTCGTTGCTGGTGTGGAAAAGAAATGGTACTGGAAGTCAACAGCAAATCTTTCTAATCCATAAATAATGACAGTGACAGTCACACAACATCCTGCTGGTGGAGAAAACAACAGTAATCTGATCAAGTTGCTCAATATGCGTTTAAGCAAGAGTTTACTCAGGCCGAACATTTAAAAAACACAACACTCTTTGAAATTTGTACTTATGAGAAGTGATGAGGTCCTATGCAATATGTAATTTCCAGATTCGGTCTTTGAAGATATATTTTATATTACTTCTGTATCTCTTTACTTATGGTGATTGCGGATATATTGCTTCCTCATTTGTTATAATTTTCTTCATAGTTTGCTCACTTTAACATTGTTTTCTTGGTGATAAATCCTCACAAATTTAGCCTAATCGTCTTAGATTATTCTGGCAAATGCAATGTTTTGTTGCAGGGAGGCTGGTATGTTTAACAAACAATTCATCTGATCCTTTTGCACTGTTAATTTAATGTGTTAAGATACTGCTGTAAAAAAAAAAGTGATATACAGAGAGTGATAAACCTGACTTCCGCTCATTCTCTTTGATAGACGAGGTGTTTATAGGAGGTGACTGTTTTATGGATGGCTTGATACAAGTGGAATAAGGAATATATTACCTAAATTTAGTACTTCCATTGCACAGCTGAGGCACCTGTCCTCTGAGATTATCAAAGTGTGGAAAAAGTGCTGGAATTCGCCTGGTTTTTGAAAGCAAGGGTTACTGGGGATAAAGTTAAACTATATTGCTGAGTGCAGTGCTGCATAGACATTTCCTTGAGTGGATAGTTTTCATTCAGAATAATTTGTTACATTTAGTTAATGAAAGAAATAATGAAAGAAATAATTTGTTATTAAAACCGTTTTTATTTTATTGAAATTATAGGAAGACATAAATACTTAAAGACCCAGTTCTACCAAAAAAAAAAAAAAGCAATGGGATACCCAAAGTGAACAAGAAATGGACAGTGTGTAGAAAAAAAGAGAGAAATGTCACTGAAATAATTTATTAAAATTTGTTTTTAAATCAAAATATATACAGCTCCGGAAACAATTAAGAGACCCCTGCAAAATTATCAGTTCTCTGATCTTATTCATTATAGGTATATGGTTGTGTAAAATGAAACATTGTTCTTTTATTCTATGAACTACTGACAAAATGTCTCCGAAATTACAAGCAAAAATTTTGAATTTATTTGCAGAAAATGAGAAATGGTCAAAATAACGGAAAAGATGCAGTGTTTTCAGACTTCAAATAATGCAAAGAAAACAAGTTCATATTCATTTAGAAAGAACAATACTAATGTTTTAACTCAGGAAGAGTTCAGAAATCAATATTTGGTGGAATAACCAGGAGGTTTTCAATGGGGTTCACTGCAGTTGTCTCTTAATTCTTTCCAGAGCTGCATATATGCAAAATATTAAATTAGGGTTGTTGTCTTCCAACAGTTACATAAAAGGCTGTTGTCAATGCTATCTGAAGGTCTAATCAATCCCTCCACCTTTAAACAATCTGACTCCTCTCAGATTATGAGACACAGAATAATATGTAAACTTCAGATCTAATGGCTGCTTCTCTTTTGAATTTCAGGAGTTTCTGTGCTGTTCAGAGCAAAACAAGCGGTTGTTTTCCCTAGATGGTAATTATGCTCCTTGGATGATTGGTCACAGTCATTTGACGACGAGTCCATCATAAATTGATTGAGGAATGCATTTCCTTTGGGATCTCATTATTAATTACTGTCTATGGGTGAAACTTGGGCAGGTTCACATTTCATGGGCTTCTCTGACCTCTCAGGTTGATTGGCAGTGGCCTGACTGTGGCGGCTGCAGTGCGTTAAGTGTGGCGGACGCGTTTCATGCCAGTTGATGTGCTAGCAGTCTGGACGCGTCAAGGGCTCTGCCAGAGCTCTTCACACTGAGTGGCCATTATTTGAAGCAGACTCTCACTCACTGTTTGATCTCACACACACAGAGCCTATTTTTGGTTTCACTGGAGCAGCTAAATATTTCTGTCTTACGTTTAATTTTGAAACAATGGAACGAGGAAGCACTGTAATGAAGGCATTAGATAGAAGACAAGTTGAGTCACAGTGTACATACTCTAAAAATGTAGCACTGAATGTATATAGGGCACTGAAGTAATTAATCTGCTGAGTACCAAAGCGCTCATCAAAAAAAAAAAATGATTCTTTGTAATTTGGCTCAGTTAATTAGAGGTTTGAATAAAAAGGGATCTGGTTTGCGCTCCGTATACAAAAACATTACAAATTATGCCTCAGAGCTGTGACGGTATAATCTACACTAGTGTAGCAAAAGGGTTTACTTTAAACTTGTAGCTGCAATTTTAAAATTAGTGAAATTGTTTCCCATTTTATGTCTTAAGTACTCCCCAATAAAACAGACATGATGCAGAGATGACTATTTTAGCCTTCTTAAGCAAGCAAACCTTCAATCCTCTCTGCATAAGCAATGGAAATATTCATAATTTTTGAGCAAAAAGCCTTCTAAAAAGAGAAAAATCTTCATGATGTCATTTTGTTCCAAAGAAAGGAAGGTATACAACCTGCACCTTCCCTGACATGCCTCTTCGTGTCAGTGATTGTTAGAGCTTAGACCTCACAGACAACCACTTCCCTTATTGTTACGTTATGGCTCAGCCAGATATCCCCATCACACTCAGAGACTAACCAATTTCAGTATAGCCACTTAGGAGGCGATAATGTGCTGCAATCTGGGTTGAAAGCAGACGTCCCCTCAGATTCTCAGAGAACTGTAGAGGAAGGGTATAGATGACAAACCTTACATTGCACATGCTTTGTGATTAAGCAAATAGTAGAATAGACAAAATGCAAAGAATCTGGTCTTACTCTTAACCTGTAATGCACCGCAATGTTTTCCAACAGGAGATTTAAACCATGGCTTTTGAAAGAATAAATACAGTGGTAACATTGTTTTAGCATATGACTTTCACACCAGATGTAGCTTCTTCTGGCACTATTGGTGACTTTTCACTTTAACTTTTTTTAATTGCTTACTGGTAAGGAAAGTTTGGTCGGGGTGGTAATAAGAAAAACATTCACAGAGTTCCAGCTTTGCCAGCAGGAGTTTGGATCTCAAGGGGCATTCTTGTTGTATTTTGCCCGTGAGCCATGCGAATCTAACTTTCGAGTTCAAAGAGAAATCACCATAAAAACACAATTGTTATGTCAACATAACAGAATAGTTCACTCATAATAACTTTTTTTCAGAATAAACAGAACTGCACCAGGGAAACCTGAATAGCAATGTACATTTTAATTTTGGCTACATAACAACATAACTTTTTCACCTCAACAAATTTATCTGTTTATCCAATGCTTATGTTTCTGCAGCAGTCCCTGTATCCTCTTACATTACACATCAGGGATCTCATTTAGAAAACATTGTGTTGGATCTACACTAAAAGTATATATCTGCCAAAAAGTCAAAAATCCAGATTTATAAAACCACACCTTATAGTGAAAGAGTACATCAGGTCAGGCCCGATTTAAATTTCCTTCCTGAGTCTCCCATAGGCAAAATCTGCTAGCTGTGTCAAATCTTTTTTAGCGCACAATGTTTTATAAATGAGACCCCTGATGAATGACTAATGCTTTCTGATATTGGTCAATTCTTGGATTTTTTTATTGTAGATTTTGACCCATACTCAGTTTCTGTAAATACTCTGACTTGGCTGTCTTACTTTCTCTTTCTGTCACTCGTGTGTACAACTTAATGACGGTGCCAGATGTTAATTTTAAAGCATCACTGAGCTGCATCAGAGAGAGACGCAGCTATCATAGTAATTACCATCTGTGTATCTACTCATTTTCTAACTGCCATGTTTATTTTTTTCCATATTATGCCATACCAAACAGGACTGAAATAACAGGAAGTCGCCATACATATCAACAAACTTTTTTTTTTTTTTGGAGAAAAATAAATACTTTTTGTCTCAGGTCATTCATAATCCCATTGTTTTAATTGTAATTTAAAGTGATCTTTAACTTGACCAACATTTCTTCTGTCTGGAAAAGATACAGATGTATGTCGGAAAAAAAATTTACTGTTTCATGAGAAGAGAATTTATTGGGGGAAAATTCAAGATTTTGCATCATCCTCAAAAGGATGATGCAGAATCCTATTGAGAACACTTCAAGAACACACCATCACCGGTCAATCACTGTGGTCGGAACATTTTCAAAATCCCACATTCAGCTTGAATCCTTTAGTGTGTGGAAGGTGTTAAAGGAAGACCTTCCTGTTTGGTGGATGATCAAAGATAACAGTGAAGACTTGTGAAAAGCTTATCAACATTTTTCAGAACAATTTGGTTAGTGTGATAACCAATGACAACTTTTTCCACTGATTACTGAGAAGGGATGAATAATTTTGGGCATTGATTTTTTATTCCAAAGTACAAAAAATGTGGACAAGTCATTTACTTACCACTTGCACATTGTCTTGTGTTTTTGGAGATACTTGTGCCATTTTCAATCAGAAACCAGCTTGGTTGATCTAATTCTGCCAGAGGTCTGAATAATTTGATGTCAGACCAGAGAGAATCCTTTCCAAATTTAGAATTGCTGTGCTGTATCATCACTTCTATACTTCACGCAAATGGGGGAAAAAAAAGAAGCCAAAGAGGTCTGAACAAAATGAGTCCCATATGATCATCTTTCCATTTCTCTTTTGTTCCCACCCGATGTAATTGACTGGTGTCTTTGTTTGCTTCCAGGCAGAACATCTCTCCCCAATACATTCTGCTCTTTTTTGTGTGTTTTGGTCTCAAAACCAAAACACACAAGAAAAGTACAACAACCTTTTTCTATCCATCAACTGATGTGTGCCTGGACTAAATGTGGTGTAATAACAATAGCAAAGTTGTTTGGCTGGATATGCTGGATCTTTTAAAGAGAGTGCTGTCAGCGATGGACGTGTCGCTCCTATCCCTGTGCAACAATGTATTGTATAGAAATGTTAACAGTAAAAGGCCATTTTACATTTTTGTAGAAAAAAAACCAAAAGGAAAATGTAGTCCTGCCCCTAACCAGGAGCATCTAGCAATACTAATAATGGATCTCTAAGTGGATGTGAGCATACTCTTAATGGGATCCTGTTATTTTATTTTATTTTTTTTATCCTTTGGCTGTCGTGTAAGGAAGCTTCCTCTTTGATCTCCGCTCAGTGTTTTTACTGGATACTCTAATTGGTCTTACAGGCCTCGGCTTTGATCGGGTCCTGCAGGCAGGAAGTTTCACATCACAGAGTAAAATAACAAACCTCATCAACTTTCATCATGAGAGCTTGTCAACCTTTAGGCCATGCATAATCATTGTCATGGGTGGGGGGAGCCGGGGGGGTATAAATATATCCAGGACGGAATAGGTGGGCATGTCAGAAACTGATTGTTGTAGCGTGCTCCTTTTGTGATCAAACAGAGAGTCTGTAAGAGGTCACAACTTTCTCCTTTCAGGAGACGATGGCTGATTATGGAATGTGCTACAGAAACAGAAGCTCACTCGCACCACTTCTGATTATTACGCAGTTTGAAAGTGCCGTCCACTTCTGCCAGAGCAAGATATTGCTTCTAATAATGGATCTGATGAAACAATACACTACTGTTATCCAGCGAGTAACATATACTGGATAACAGAAGCTGAATCTCCCGTGAGATATTTTCCATTCCATAGTCTGTTGCAGTCTAAAGTGATTAGTATTTAACCTACTTTACCTCTGGCTGTCATATCTCAAGTGTTTGTTTTGAAAAGACAGCAGTGGTTAAATATTACTAAGGCCACCATGAGAGACATGAAGTATTAGTCTTGACAAGTCCAGAACATACTTTAATTAAATTGCAGGGGAAGAAAGGGGGAGTTTTTTTATTAGCTCCAACAGAGCTGTAAAAACAAATATAATGCAATTTATTTGCTTCAGTGTTGAAAATGAGCCAGTTTTTTGGGAGTAAATCATAGCTGAGAGTGTGAAAATTGTTCTCTGTAGCAAAAAGGAGAAGCTTCAAAAGCAGGCTGCTGGGGGTGCATAAAAATCAGATTTCTTTTTTTTTTTACCTTTTAAATTATGTACTACTGTGACTATATAAACTGAAAATAAAAAGCAACATTACTTTTAAGTGTGAAAATTAACTACATACATGATGTCTTACTTTATTTATTTTTTTATTCTTTTAATTTTTTTCTGAATTCTTTTTCACTTTTTTGGCAAATAATATTAGTTTACAGACAAAAAGGGACTATCTTTTGCAGTTCAATGAAGAATAATCAATTCATGTGAAATTGTTAATTTCCACTATATTGAATAATGTAACATGGGCCTGTAGAAGTAGACCTGTTATTTGAAGGAACGTGCATGGGACACCCATTATATTTAAAACCTTTTTTTTAAACTGCTACATATTTCTTTGCATATTAATGGTATATTTACATGCACTGTTCTGAGTGAATAATGTTCAAGCATTATCCGTTTATGAGTCCAATAAACAATGACCCATAAACTGATACTCATTTTAGCCAAATTTCTGAAAATGTCAAATGTCCTGACACTTGGACAACAAAGATGCTATGTACTTCACATATGTGTCACTGATACAGAGCATGCATAATTGTTATTCAAAAGTTGTAGCAATGACTAACAATGACATTGATTGATGACAAGTAACACTACGCATGTACTCTGTCTGCACTGTTGAAGAGCTGACTCCAATAGGAAGATGGTCTGACATTTTCATTATTAACACAGCATGTAATTATTTAAACATTGGGAGCACTCAGTCTGTGAATAGAAATTTAAATTAAAATTTTTATCCCTAGATGGTTGGCCAATAATTAAATTAAAAAAGAATGACGCAAATGTCACAATAAAAGTAACTAATTCTATACATTTTCATCTTTCTTTCCCCCGAAAAAGCATTATGCAAAACTGAAGCACATCAAAAGAAACATTCATAACTCATTGATGTGAAATGATGAAATGTTTTCTAAACTACTTATTATATAACAGGGTCACTCTTCTAGTTAATGATAAAAAAATATATATTGATTGATTCATAAATTTAAAGGACTGCATGTTTTAGAGTTGTCGTGATTTGCGTTCCTGAATTACCTCCTCTGTATATCACCTCACTTCGGCTCTGCAACTAACCATTCATTTTATTCAGGTGTGTTGAATCAGGGCAATATCTTTCTTCACAGTTACAACCACTCAAAAATGTTTTTATATTCTAGAATACAGAAAAAGATACAAGTGTGACATCAACTGTAGCTGTAGTCCTGAAGTAAAAAAGGACGCTCAAGTACATTTAGCCGTTTCTCCAATATAACTGTTGACCAAATAGATCCATTTCCGTCAATGATCCATCTATTTTTGTAGAAGTAGATATACCCCACATCTCTGCCAAGGTTTTCCCTTGCAAAGGACAAATGTCAGGAGCATGCTGCATAATCTGCTATATTTAGCTGACCCAAAAAATAAGTCTTTAGAACATTATTCCAGCTTGAAATCAAGTTGTAGGCATAAATCTGAAATTTATAATTTGAGCAGCCTCAAGCTAACCTACTTTTCTCTAATATTGCTGCTGGCATTTCTATTTTTGTATGAAGAGTTTACAGCAATCAAAGGTAAAAACATGTGAGGTAAAGAAAGTTAGTTAGCAGGAATTATTGCCAAGCTTTGAGAGTAGATGCATTATAAGGTCAAAAAACAACAAGAAAATATTTACTGTCAAAGATTTGGCCCCACACAGTGGAAACTGGGCTGAATGGAAGCAAAATAATAACATATAAAACTCTTGTCCAAATTAGCTTGGGGAAAACATTAGATATAAATGTCAAAAGTGTGTATATTAAAGGCAGATGAATCTAACCATATTGGTAATCTGCAGTACTTATTTAAACTGAGGGGACATCTATTGTATTGCAGGAAAATGGTTGCCTTTTTTGCCTATATAAAGCCTCCTGGCAGTGTAGTAATCTCGATGTAGTTTTGGACTGAGGAAGCATGAGTTCCCTACAAGAAGCACAGCTCCAATTCATGTGGATGACATAAAGACCTTGTTGCCACCACTGCTGCTTGGAGAGAGGAAAACTTGAGGCTTGCTATGCTATACTTTTATGTGAGAGAGAAGAAGCCTGGCTTAGCATTTTAGTTTGTTTTTACCTCTGAGAAATAAATATGCCAAAATGGGAATTTATATAACTTTATTTCAGAGAAGTCAAACAGAAAAACAGCTTCCTCTTCATATTGAGAGCTGCATGATATAATACACGGAGGGCAGAGCGCTTGGTCAGTCAACTCAAACAATGTACAAAATCCTTCATAGAGAACCTCTGTGACCAAAAGATAGATCAAAACCAGAAAATAAGCCTTAGCAAAGAGGCTCTTTAGGATGGTGTCCTTTCAAAGCAGCTTAAGGTCGTCCCCACTGGGCAATTGGAGGGAATTAGATGTCATTCTTTTTCTCTGAAATAAAACCCGGCTGTTTCTGCGAGTTAAAGCTTTGTGGACAAACCGTTAAATCAGCAGCAGGGTTGAATTGAGTCCCCATTTCCACAATGGGGATTATGGAGTGATAAATCTCCATTGCTGCTGATGTTGCGGGGATGGATGTAGAAAATAAGACTTTGTAATTCATCAGTCGGACAGAGTGCACATTCTTTTGAATAAACTGCCTGGACTTTATCTGTTAGGTTCGTAATTTTTTTTGTTCAGCCTCAAGTATTTCAGGCTGAACAAAATTTCATATTTCATCTTAAAAATCAAGCAAGGTTACTGAAATCTGCAGGGCAAAACTTGAAATAATATCAATGAAATTATATCAGTGACTTCAGGCAAACCTCCTTTCTTCTGTTTTGACAAGCGAACAATGAACAGATGAGTTCTTCTTAATCACGAGCCTATTTTAGTAAGATGATGGACATCTAGTGTCTTTATTCTTCTTCAGTTGAGGTAGCAACCAAGTGGTTAATGAAACCCTGGAATTATCCAAACCAAAGTAGCAGTAAAGCCTACACACAGATAGAAAGTACAGCACAAGAACAACTCTACTTCGCAGATTTTCTATCAGTTTTGACCTCTAACCTATTTCTTGGTTTTCACTTGCCGACCTATTATGTTTCAACTAATAAAATGTTTGCATAATTTAACACCCTGTGTAATTGTGTTCTTAGAATCCTGATGCATCTTCACTCCTAGTCAAATTTACAACAAATCTATGAAAGGTTCGTTGGGTTGGAGAAAAAAAAAAAGCCTTTACGTTAATAAATTACATAAATAAGTTTTTCTTAAAGTTTGTATAGCCAAAGGTTGCACAAGGACATCACACCCAAAAATATTGCAAATGATATACGACAAAATGTTTTCATTTTATATAAAAACATGGTGAAACTAAGCTGTGTTTTCTCTTATCAGGTGAATTTAAATGATGTTTTCCTTAAAATGTATGAGATTAAAAAGATGTTTGTTAAGTCTCCTTCAGTTTACATTAATTCAGATCCCGAGCTGCTCCCTCTAGTGCAGGAGAGCGTCTGCAGTCTGGGAACATATCGCCACCCACTACAACAGCGGAATTCAAAATGCTATTCATTTGCAAATTAAAATGTGTATCTCCTTTGTGTAATTTAAAGCAAATAGAAAATATGAACTGCAGGTTAACGTAAACTGGGAAATTAGTGAAGCAAAACGCTGGAAACTTTCAAGCACTTTTAGTGTAGGATCTGACCAAAAAAATCTCAAAACAAGCACTCTGCAAGGTCTGTTGCTACTGGATTTCACTGATTGTTCTGGTGCTGAAATCTGATGGATCAAGGCCAGTTATGAAGACTGAACCTTGCTTTTGCATTTATTTTACTGTCCTTTCTTTGACTTAAGTAGCTACTGGAACTCAAAATGAATCCACAACACCATTTTCTTAGGTTTTTAAGAAAATGTATCTGTAGTCATTCTTACATGTAAATCAGTTAAGATAATACTTGTTGATTTCCAGGTCATTTAAGATCCCTTGTACTCTACAAGTAGGTTCTTGTAGAGTACAATGTGTCTTTAAATGTGGTTGTTTTATTGTTTTTAACGTAATATTCAGTTTGTATTAGAGAAAAACACTCATCTTTCTTACAACCTTTGTTAAAGTGTCAGTTTTACTGTCAACATTCCTCTAGATTCATCATCAAACATGATCTTAATCATCAACAAAACCCAGCATTGTTGCATATGAAAATTAAACCAAAACCTAGGCAGGCAGGCAGGTACAAATGTGCACCTGCTAAATCATTGCAGGACCAAGGACAGGTTGCCAGCTTATTACAGAGAATAGAAGGGCAAACAACCACACACAAACATTCAAACCCAATGGCAACTTAGAGATACCAATAAACATATTATGCTTGTTTTTCACTCTGGAAGGAAAGCAGAGCAAACAGGGAAAAAAAACAACAACAACACAATGCATGCACAGTGACAATAGTCAAATGTCACAAAGTCCCATCAAACCAAAATATTTTTTGCACATTCCTAAGTCAGCGAAGATGTTACCTAAAGGGCACTGCTGTAGCCCCTACCATGGAAATTGACAAAGCAAAGTAAAAAAACATTTTATTCAATGCATTGATGAATCCTGATTTGCCATTTTCGACACCTTTAAAATGCCTAGCCCCACAATAATCTTGGCTATGGATTTAAAGAAGGCTTCAAAACCTAAACCTGTAAATATTACCCTGATTACACTTTCTGTTTATTTAGACCCCAATCATGTCTCCAAAAAGTGTGGTTATATGCTACCATATCACAAAAACAACCTGGCTTGGACTTTCCCAGCATCTCTGTAATTTCACTTTTAGTGCAGGCCTGATGAGCCACAATATCGGTGATTTCCCTCTGATTGCATCACTCTGATTGCTCAGCATTACATGACACCATGTTATTAGTGTAATTAGACCAAAAGTTATGTTTTATTCAGCTAAAGGAAAACTTTTAGGCAGCCAGCTATGAAGTTGGCCTACTTAATGATTAATTTGAAAGTTAGCACTGTGGTGCAATCATCTTTTAATGTAAAATGTTAATATTCTGGTGATGCTAATTTCTATCTGGAAATTATATTACAGTATAACATTGCCCCCCAATGTATTTCTCACTTAAAGTCATGCTGCTTGAGTGATGGGAAATCTATCTCTATAGGTAAGGTCACATTATCATTTCAGCTCAATTTGAATTAACTAGGTTTCTATTTGTTACCTCAGGTAGCTCGAAGGCTTAACATTAGATCTGGGAAGATTTGGATTACCTTAAAAAGTGATTTAATTGGAATGTCTCTTGTATTTTATTTTTCTATTTGGATTTGTTAGAATGCAGCTGGTTTCTAACTGTATTTTCTAAGTAAGATTTGATTCTCTTGAGCTAATACTCTTTGATTTTAGATCTATCTTCTACCATATCAGAGTGGAGCTAATTCTCTACTATAAAAGGTTAGCTTCATCTCTCAAGTATGGTAAGTGGCCCGACCTGTATAGCACTTCCAGGAACTTTCCTGCCTTTTTTAGAAAAACAACAGGCTTGAATCAGATCTTACTTGAAACAGCCCATTTCAAAATCTCCTTTTTTCATCTAAAATTGAAATTTTAAGAAGACATTTTTAAATTTCTAAATATAATGTCACATATATCCCATACAATGTAAGTAAAAAAAAAAAAAAAAAAAAAAGTTGCAATAACCTGGTTGCATAAATCTGCATACCCTTGAACTAAAACCCTTTGATTTGGATACATTGCAAAACCATCCATGCCAAAAGTACTACTGTTCGTGACTTTCTTCAATAGTCAAAGGCTAAAAGACTGTTGACCAAGACAGTCTTTTGCAATCTTGATGATACCAAAAGGAGCATTCAAAATTTTGGATTCTGCCAGAAAACTAGAGAACCTAGAGAACAGACCTCAGGGCTCACTACCACCGATAGTTCAGCAGTACAGTATGAATATTTCTCTTTTCCTTCATTCAGTCATTTAGATTTATAAAGTGCTGAAAGCAAACTTTAGACAGCAGAACTGATTAAAATTTACCTGTGCTCTTCAGTGGAGGAGATGTGAGCACACAGACATTTCCCTGTCTTTGAAGTAAGAATGGAGAATTTATTCCGCAATGATTGAATAATGCAGCCACCTTTTTTGTTTTCAGTTTTATTCCTATGAGAAGTGGGAAATATTTATTGGACAGCCGGATGTTTTTTTCTTTTATACAACTTAAGTTATATGATTTAATCTTTGTAGCACCAGTTGTATAACTAATATTGACCGTTAAACACCAGAGACCCTCAGTATGTTGTTGGAGTTTGTAATGACAAGTTGTCTGATTTCTTTTCATTTCTACATCCCTCTGCTTATTTTTCAACACCACATAGTTTTGTTATTATACCTATTAAACTCATTTGATTTGTTTGACATATTTTAAGTTTAGATAGCGATTTTGTCATATTGGTGTTATAATACAATTGGATATTGCAATTATATGGGCCGGATATTTGGATAGGAGAGTAAAAAAAAATAAATAAAAACTTGCTGTACAGAAAATTATACAAGTGTATTAATTTCAGAAAATATATATATATTTGTTCGCTCCTGAATTAGAGCCAGATGCTTTATGACTTTATTTGATTTATTGCTTTCCTGTCAAAGCAATCAAAGTTATGCATTTTTTCTTCTTTCAACAGCCTCCAGAGGCTATTAATAGTTCCAGTTCTCCGAAATGACTCTGCATTTAATTTAAGTAGCCCCATTAGAAAAGCAACAAATGTGCCAACATGTCTTGGCAAAAGACATGTTGTAGGACAGGGAGCTCAATTCTCCTGTGCTTTTGTTCATTATGGAAAATGGACAATTTTGGCTCTTGTGCCACACTGAGTGCGCCTGCCAAATGAGCTAAATTTATTTATGCAAACTCAAGTTCATTTTAAATTTAAAAGCCAAGCCAAACCCTTTTTCTCTGTGGGTCGTGCTTGAAAGACACATTACATTCAGCCTGTTCTGTAAGGACGGTGTAAATATGTTGTGGGAAGCAGGTATAGGCATGATTATCAGCTATCAAGAACGCTTGATAAATACATTACGTTGCTCTTTTTTTTCTTACATGGAGTGATGGGAAAGCGGTAAGGAGTGCTCAAAAGTATTCAAATGTATAAACTTTTAACACAGAATAAACAATTTTGAGTTAAATGTGGCTAAGGGGAGGGATAATTGAGTTGGGCTTTTAACATCTATTATAAGTGAGAAAAAAGTATAAGATTTCCCCTAGGAGACCTGAGTTTAAATCCCAAATGTCCTGGTTTGAATGAGTTTAAGACAAGAAAGCAACTTCAACTACAACTACAACAATATTATTCCCAGTTTCTACTGAAGCATTTATTCTGACCAAATTGTGGGAGGAAAATTGAGCTCTCAGTTTTACACATTACAAACAATCACCTTTTCAATAATTATTGGTGTGAAATTTAACTACTGTAATATTTGATGGATTTCTAAAAAGGTTTTACCAAAGGTATTGATAATCGTGGAGGTCGCTATATAAAAGGAGCATATGTCTGTAACTGGAAGCTAACTGTACTTTTCATTCAACATGGAAATTATCAGTCAGACACAGGGTCAAACATATTCATATGGCTTCTTTATGTTCACTTGTTGTCCATCCTTGCCTGTCACTATTACTGAGTGTCTCCACTTTAAATCCAGACAGCCGACAGAAAGGGCAACAACCCAGACGTGGGGATTGAAAAGGCAAATGGAACTCTGCTCTCTACTTTCCTGTCTGTTGCTACAGCCCAGCGAACTAGTTAGTGCGTCATTTTTCTTTCCCACAACCCGCTGGAGACTAAGTAACCTCTGCACAGGAATTACTTAACCTAATGAAGCATAAAGAATGATGTGCATCTGTTAATAGCACAGATTTTTCTCCTCAACCAAATTAGACAAGGTAAGTGCTGCACAATGGAAAATTATTTGTTTTCTAAAGCTAACTGACTATATGATTGTTGAGGGCTTTAGTCCTTTTTTCTGGGGGTTTATTTTGTGAGCAGTCACTAAAAAAAAAAAAAAAGAAATCTTCTGCTCTGAAATCTTCTGTTTCCCTCTGAGTGCTTTGTGTTTGGCCAACAGCTCACATATGAGAGCTAGTGTAGCTTGAACACCAAATGTTCTCTGGCCTTTTGTGCTTGGGAAATGATAACCACACAATGTGTCTACAACCACACTGAGAAAAGTTATATTCTTCAAAGTCTGGCAGAAGAAACAGAGAAACCTGAACTCTCAGGTAAAACCTGCACTGTTTTCATCTGTGCCTTGCGTGGCCATATGAAAGGGAGCTTTTATTTAATAAATTATAATAAATACTCCTCAGGAGGTTTTTGTCTGAAGTTCAAAGCTATCCAAGATTAAATTGAGAACTACACAATGACTTTTCCTCAACAGCAAATGGAGTCCTCAGAAAAGGTCAGTGACATTTTGTCTTCTGTTTTCAGCACTAACTTTATCTGGGTTCAAAAAATGTGAAGTTTATATACTTTTAAATGTTGTTATATGGTCCAAGCAATGGTAAGGATTTTCCTCCTCCATCAGCTCTAATACAGTATAAGTACATAGATCACACCTGCAGGGCTTTGCATATTTCTTTAAATTATGTTCTTCATAATTTAAAGAAATATGAAGAACATAATACAATGGTATTATGTTCTTCATATCCTCAGAAAACCGATGTTCTTCACATTGGTTTTCTGAGGATTTTAACATTGTTTAACTTTAGAAAAATTACTCACGGGCTGCATAAAAAAAAGTGTGGCTTGGAGAAAAGGTTAGGAATTTGGCCATGGCAACAGTCAAAACACACAAACCTGCATGGTGATGGTTTAAAGAAAATACAGAAAAGTGTTATTTGACTAGTTAGCATGAGATGTTTTTCATCTTTAGACCGACTGTCCAGCTCTCCTGCTTGGAAGACAAATCTCTTCATATTTCTTCTTTAGTGTAAACACCAGCAGCATGAAATATCTTTTCATCATTGGCTTTATGAATCTCATCCTTCCAAAGTCTTCATCTTGAGTAAGGAACGGAATATTCGACTGAAGGAAGGATGTGCTTTTGATTAGTGGTATCATTTAAAGGTGAGCGCAAAAAGAGTGGAGGCAGATATGTGATATTTATTACAACATTGAATATGTTCCATAAAGCATGTGGTGATCTGTAATATACATGAAGATAAACATCATAAATCAGTTTTACATGTCTGTTGCATTTCTGTTTTCTTAGTTTTATTTATTCCTTCATAGTTCAAAAAGATAGTTTAGTGGGATTCACTGTATTTACACAGATAGCCTTTGTTTTTTTGTTTTTTTTTAATCATTTAAGGGAAGGCAATTTTATTTGTATAGCACATTTTCAATAACAAGGCAATTCAAAAGGAAAATAAACTGAATAGGTAAACAGCATTACATTGCGGTGGGAAAGTAAGTCACAAACTCTGGCTGACATATGTTGGACTATCATAGAGGCAGTTTTTTTGCTTCTTCTATGAAGGCCCTTCTGAAGTAAATGCATTACAGAACAATTTCAACACACACTGACGACAGGAAAACCTGTCATATAAATAAACTGTCACTGTCCAACATGAAGTATGGTCAGACCAAATATTTTCTGTAAACGGGAAGTGAAACAGGAACAAAATATATTTTATTGGTCCTGCAACTGCCTCAAAGGAAGAAAATCCGAGCTGCCATGCATCAATGTCCTCCGGCTTTATTTCATTCTGTCATTTAGGTTAAAATGACAAAATCAATAAAGCCACATAGTATTTAAATTATTAAAAACTATATGCAGTATAAGGTCTGTAAAACAATTTAGGTGACCATCTTCTGTGACTAATTTACTTTTCTCATGGCACATTCAAAGATGATACATTTGCCCAAACAGGCTCAGCACTGCCAGTTTGAAGGAGACTGAGAAAGGTCAAATGTACAAATGAGTTTATATATTAAAAAAGAACAGACATGCCTTCTTCCTTTAAATTTAGAGTGTTTAGATGCTATTTACAAGAAATACTTCTGTTTCTAAAATGTTTGTTCTCCCATAGTTAGTTAGTTAGTTTGGGACTGTTCAAATTAACAGAAGACAAAGCTGTAAATGTAGGTCCTTACAAAAGTACTCACACTCCTCAATTTTATTTTTCATGTTTTGTCTCATTGCATCAACAAACTATTAGATTTTATTTAGATTCATCATGATAGACCAACACAAAATGGAAAATAGTTGGAAGTACAAGAAAAAAACGACACGTAATTTTCAATCATTTTGACACCTAAGCATCTGCAAACTGGGATGTTTAGTTAAACACTTTGAGTCAATACTTGGTGTGTGGTAGTTGTTTAACACGTACAACGTCTTGCATGGACACTAAACATCTTTGGCTTTATCTTTATAGAGTACCTTGTTTCACATGTTCACCGTTTTCCTTGATTTCTTGGGGCAAACGACAGCTGCTTATGGTTGTAAATGAGAATAACTAGAAGTTCATTTTTGCAGTGGATGTTTTTGGGCAGGTTGTGTTGCTCTGCATGAGGGTTGGTTATCCGCTTTTGTCGCTTGACATTTGCAACAAGAGAAACGGTGCATTAGCTCTCTCACATTATGTATCCTGATTACAATCAATAGTGGAAAGGTGTTAGAGTGAATTATCTTCAAAGACATCTAAAGCAGCCTCATTAACTAGTAAGAGCGATGTCTCTGACATCAGAAGGTTTCTGCTGATCTTTAAGGAGAGATAAAGCATTTATTATCCCCTGGAGAAATTAACTCGTGTTAAAATTCCTCGCACAGTGTTACCAAATCAGCTTGTTCTTGCAATATTTCTGCCTTATTTCACAACACAGCACCATAAATTATTCTCTGTCCTCTTTTTGAAATATTCAGGGACTGCTTGTGTGGACAGAGTAAAGCCGAACTCAAGTAAGTTAACTGTAATTACCTCGTCTCCATTTTACAGCAGCTTGTACCATTGCTGTGTTAAATCTGCACAGAATCTACCCATTCAATCACCTACATACCTACCAATAAAATCCAATAAGTATTTTTTGTGTTTCATCTCTTTTGTCAGTTAAATGGTAGTTATGTTTTGGTGGATTTTGTGCTTGTGTGTGTGTGTTTGGTTTTATGTGAGTTGCAGAAGGAGGGGCTTGCCAACAATGCAATTCAAATGCCTCATCAATTTCACGACATTTCAGGTGACACCTCTGTTGTCAAGCTTGGAGCATGTAAAGAGACAGAAGGATATTTGACAGTCAAAACTGCAGTGTTTTCTGTAACAGAATCATCTGTGGGTTGATTCCATGTATTTTTATTTGGACTGAGATATAGAGACTAGTGACGTGATGTTCACGAACAATCTGATTTCTGCTGGGTTGGGTTTTGGATCAGGAATTCCCCCACAGCATCACAGGTGCTGCAGAGAAGGTTAATTTTAGCTTAGTTTGACCAAAGCTAAAGTACAAGTGTGATGGTAGGACACGCAGAAAAGGCTTTTTTCCAGATATGCTTTCCAAACACCTGGTTAGTATGCAGACATATTTTAAAGTCTGTTCAGAGGTGGTGATCCTACAACAACGCTACTGCAGTTCTTCAACAGCGAAAAAGGGTAATGTTGTTTATCTTATTCTCTCACCAAATAAATTTAAATATTCTCAAACTTTTTAATCCACACACAGGGATTTTTTTTTTTTTTTAAGAAAAAAATGTGTTCCTGGAGAAGATTTTGTTGACAACCTCTTCTGTGCTTAATTGCTCTAAAATCTTGGGGATGACTTCATGTTTGTGTCTGAAGTGTGTGGTGATAATTGTAGAATTTATGAGCTAGAACACTTTTTTTTTCCATGCTACTCTACGTCACACTTGGCATTTCAACTAAGAGCAGGAGGATGCATTATACACAAAGTTAATTGGCCACATTCTTAATCATTCTCCACACTAATGAGTCATGTTGCCATCCCACGTATTTTGTTTTTTACACTATGGCCATAACATAGTACTTGAAACTAAACTCCCATTAGGGGTTTGATCAATTGCAGATCACTGCAAAAGAAGATCACCCTTCTCAGGACTACAATACAATAAGAGATGTTACAGTTTGATAATGATTAGGATCTTTTGCTAGGAATAGCAATTCATTCATGAATTATGTTTAGGGGGTTTCTCCTTTAGCTATTTTTCAACTCTACACAAATTTAATAAAATTCTGTTGGTCATCTTTCTTTATTCTTGCTAATGAGGAAATAAAGCTTCAGAAGTGATAACGATAGCCTATTTTGAATACCTACTATTTTTATTTTATGTGCCTATGCAATCCTACTTAAAGTTATCTGAACATGCTCTGGGCCTGATTCAACTCCTTTTCAGTTTCTGGAATAAGAAAGTCTCTTTCTATGGGAACTGAATAAACAAGAGGCCTGTCATCTCACAGGCCCAGATTTAGAAAGTAATGAAGCTAGAATCTGAAGTGATGAGAGTCTGCTTTAATGTGCACATAGTTCCTTTGTAATTGACCTTCCTTCTTTTTAAGTCTCATCTGGTTCCCTATTAACATACTGATGCTGAACATGCTGGCCATATTGATTCCAGGGCTCAGAGATCCACTGCAGCTGGAAATGTTCTTCAGTCAACGTTCAGCTAACATATGCAGTATTTCTGAACATGCATTCATAAATAGGAAGAAACCCTCTTCAGTTAGTTTTTAGACAAGGAAATAATGCGATGAATGATGGTTGAGTAGATAGCCATAATCGTGATTGGGCTATCAATCATGATTGATAGCCCAATCAATCGTGATTAAACAACAAATAGTTGTTTAATTTATAGATTTGGTTCAAAAACAAATATTTGACTGTATTTGTATCAAGTTTTGTTGTATAGCTGGACCCAAAGGCAGTCAAGAGATGAGATTAGTAGCGTTTCTAAATTCACAAGAAGCCAAAGAACTGGGATGGGAGGAGCGAAAAAATAACAACCTGAAAACAGCAAAGCAACTGAAGGAGTACGAGAAATTGGCAATGAAGAACAGACAAGGGTGAATGAAAGAATCTGGTGAGGAGGTGTGGAAACTAACAAGCGCTCAACCTCTGGGAGAGTTGATGAGTGGCATGAGAAATAGGTGTGACCAATAAGAAAAATGCAAAGCAGCGGGAGCAGTACCTGAGGGAACTGAGAGAAGGTGATCAATAAACAGTGAGTTTCACAGGACACAACAGGAGCTTACTAAACCAAAACCAAAATAGTAACACTAACAAGAATACAAGCCAACTGCACAAGAGCAGAGCACAAGAAATTACTAAGAACGTGACACAAAAACATGAATCAGGTATGGAACATCCTTAGTGAAAATAATATAAAGAACATAACGTAATGCAAATACATGTAAGGACAGAAAAAAAAACACAAACACCGGCAGATTATGACAATATATGAGTAGAACTATAAAGCCACAATAATAACATGACAATCCATCCATTATTAATACATTTTAAGTGGCTGTTTCTCTCTGCACATAAAACATATGTAAACATGGACTTGAGCTTGAAAGACAGTTTTTCGTTAATAGTGTATAATAAATGTTTAACTCATGGATAGGGATTTCTACCAAAGGTACTCCAATAATTCTATGACATTACTCACCATAAAATGTTGTAAATAATTATCAAATATAATATGATGATTGAAATATTAAATTTCTGATGACATAAAGAAAAAAACAAAAGACAATATGAGGAAAATACATCCCTTCAACTGTAGTAATCCTGTTATTTTATACTAATTAACTTCAAGGATCGTAAATTGAAGTTAAGTATTAGCCTTTTGGTCCAAAATCATAGTCCTGTCAATAATCAAAAGACTGATGTCATTGTCCAATTATTTAAATCTAAACTATATTGTGTTTTTATGTTTATTTTAATCTGCAAGATCAGTATTGAACAAATGGATAAGAAGAGTAGTTACATGAGAAAATCAATAAGTAGATGTCAACAAAACATCAACCACTGTAAAAACAAGTGAAGTAAAAAAATGATCTAAAAACAAAACAAAAGTGACATAAAATGTTGAATTTAGATATATTTTTCAGTTTGTGTTTGGCACATTTTTGGGTTGATCGTGCTGTGAGGTTTTCTTCGATTGGACTTCTTTAGGTTTTATGTCTGATTGGGATCAGATGGGTTGAAGGTGAGATCAGAGTCCTGGAGCCCTTTTTTGAGCTGTAGGATAGATTGACCTGCAGCAGGAGGACACAGTTATTAGGAAAAGCCTAAAGTTGCTATCAGAGGATTTTTGCCCCCTCAATACATGAATGCAAGAATTGAGGATCGCAACGAGAAATATTTTTGTCTCTACTGTAAGAGGTTTTTATATGATTTTACCTCATACAAACTGTATTTACTAAAATATAAAATCTGTCTTAGACTCACAAGAAAAAAACAAAAAAAATGAAGTTACTATTTTTATTTTATTTTTTTTTTTAGGTAAACCGATCCCAAGATGACTTCTAGATCTAATACAAAAAGTTGAAATGGAAAAAAAGAGTCCAAACTGTGACCAATCTCGGTAGCAGACAAAGTTTCAACAGTTTTTGGGGTAAACAAAGATCTCAGACAGGTGGAAGAAAAATGATATGTCACCCCACTTTAGTCTCGTCTTTTTCCACTGTCTTTATGGCTCTTACAAGAGTGCCGCCTAACAACAGGATAAATACAACTTTTACTTTAAATTTTCAGATTATACTGCTGATACTATGCAGTTTTATCCATGCTTAAGAAAAAATGAGAATCAAATATCATTTAGTTATTTTGAGCATGCAACATGTGGTTTTGTCTCGTAAACTTTGCCTTTGTATTCTAGTCAGCACAAGATAAGACACTGTTGCCCCCAAGTGGCCAGGAGAAATATTGTCCACAATGTTGAGGTACTGAAAAATAAAAGTTATCAAAATCAAGAATGACAGATTTGTTTATTTTATTTTTTATTTTTGTTTCAGGTGCAAGTCTTACCAGATATGCATGAACCAGCTTTGCACATTAAGAGACAGGATTTGTTTCTGCATTCTAAGCCCTTATCTCAGATTAAGTCATAATAGTGTTTGAACATCAGTTTTCAAACCTTCACACTAATTTTCAATTTAATTTAAGCCTGGGTAATTCTAAAGTATGAATATTATTTTATACTGCCACATTCCTAAAATAGTAGTCTATATAATATACCTTTCTCATCTCATACTTTATTTTTACACAGTGTTCCTAAAGAATCTATGCAAATAAAAAAAATCATCTAAAAGGTAACCACTATAATGTACATAAATTGTGATTTCTGTACACTTAATTTTATCATCTTTGCAAATTAATTATAATGATCCTATCTTGGTGCTTCAACAAATAAAACAAACATTTTGAAATTGCTCCTCCAGAGTATAAGATTATTTGAAAAACTTTAATAGTTTTGCCTTTTCTGTTCCAGGCAGTAGAAAAATAAAATACTGTTTTAATTTCGATGTCAGTTTTACCAACTCCCTGACTGTCTTGCAGAGCTTGCAGCACTCTCAAATTTCTGTTCACACTGTACTCAACATGTCCTCATGGTGTCCCCGCAACTGATGCTCTCTTAAATACTGTCGAGTCATGTCCAGCCTGAAGTGCAACGTGCAGGCGAGATGTTACATCACTGGACTAAAAACAGAGGTCAGAGGATGAGGGTGCACTTCATCTCCTAGATTCATGGTGTTATTTTTCATTAAATATACTTGAATTGTCATCCAGTTTGGTTTCACAATATCAACTGGAGTAGATCTGACTTCAACCATATATATCAATCTATGAAGTCTGCCTAAATGCTGGATGTGAACCAAGAAACCAATCAATTTAAATGAACCCTTTCAATTCTAATTTTAAAAAGTGATCAAGCGTTTGGCTAAATTGTGCCCTGGTCTTGTTGTTACACAAAACATGTAGTTTCAGTGCAACTTTATGTCGGACATTACGCTGGGGTATTACTGGGGTACTGTCTTCATCTTTTAGCATTTATGTATAATTTAGAATTTGTCAAATTCAAATAAATGACAACTTGTACACCAAATTCTTTTTTTTCCTTTGAATGTCATTGTCAAGATGACATTCATGCTCATAATAAGTGTCTGTTAATTTCTTGACCAGAGCTAAGAGTCAGCATCAGGTTCAGACTATTGGTTTCACCTCCACTATTAAGATCAAATGGGCCTTAAGCGAGTAGTCATTGACATTGAACTGCGTGTGAAACTTGATTTTGTCAGCAGGTGAACACTGTTCTGTTCGGAGAGAAGGAGAGAGACATGAATCAGCAGTCACAGCTGCCAAGATGACTGACAAAGTCACTTTACTAATGGGGCAATAGGAGTTGAAGCTTGGCACTCGTGTCAAATCAGATTAATGTGTTCAGATAGCTGTAGAGGGGATCAGCTCGACGTGGAGACACGATGTAACAGTTCAAGATCACAACTGCAATGATGGGAATAGGTAAAAATATGTTCTCTTAATACTGTCGCTGTCCTGTAGGGAACGCTTGACCGGCCAGTTGCTCATCCCGTCAACACGACATCCAGCAGCATTAGGAAATCCAAATCCCCTGACAAGTCTGAGTTGTTTTGGCAGTTTGAAAAAGACTCCGCATAGCACCTAAAGGTGTGTTGAATGTTTTTGTCTATTGCTTTCTGTTGTAACTCCATCATTTTATCAATATTACAGGATTTCTCCCCTCCAGCTAGATTTTTTTAATGTATATGCCTTACCTCTGTGGTTGATTTCAGCAGTTATGAAATACTGCACAGTCAGAGGCATGAGAGCAGTGGACCTGTTGGCAGCTTAAATCATCCCTGACAGTTTCCTGATTACAGAGAGCATCAGCTCAGGCACAGATATCCCTGACAAACACATCAACACATCTCTGCCTCTCACCTCTTCACCCCAGAATCCCTTTCTGAACCAAAATGTTCAAGTTCAAAGTAAATGGCTGGAAAGGGACTGGTTTGGAGATTTCTTTTATTTCATAAATTGATGGGAAAGGATCAATTAGAGCACCGAGGCTTCAGATGACGCCCGTGACAAATAAGTGCAATATAACAGCAAACTACAAGCAATTTTCAGAATTCAGTCCAATTGTTGTCCACACTTGTCTTGTCGGTTTGAGTTTAGAGAAGCATTTATCAGATTACAAGTCGTGGCTATTCCCCGGTCGCATTACAGTGAGTCAGCAGTGTATGAAACAATCCCATCTGCTATAACGCCTGCTCCTTCTTATTGTCATGCACAATTCAGCCCCACTAATGTGGATTCACTTTGGTGCATATTGGTTTTCTGTGAGACTGAGTTGCCGGTGAGAAGCTGCACGTGAGGAAAGAAGGAAGAACAAGCTTAGACACTTTTGAGACTCACTCTGATTGGATTATGTATCTAGAGATCATATCTGAGAACTTATTGGAGAAGGCAGCAGCCCAAGATGATTTGACACACATGAAGAGTCTCATGTGTCAGCAATTAGTCAGAACTGTAACCTGGCGGCACCATTCATGGTTTAATTAGGAGCACTGGACCGTGAAAAAGCTTAGAGCTGGAGTTTCTTTATTGTGCTTACGTTATGAAAAGTGTTCCATCAGTTGGTAATACAGAAATGTCAAGGGTTCAATTAAGCTTTCATTGTGCCTCTCAGCTTTTATTAAACCATACTGTATACTCTGATTATTTTACTCAGTATTCCTCATTTCTGGAATGGGATACATAATTGCATCCTTAGAGAACTATGAAAGTCAAATGGATCTAAAATAGGTGTTTGATTGATCCCAATGATGTAAGTCTCATTGCCTCTCAACCCGCATTTACCGCTCCTCAACCCGCATTTACCGCTCCTCAACCCGCATTTACCGCTCCTCAAAGACGATAACAACATTTTAATCATAACACATCTGTCGCTATCGTACTTTGATGTTTTCTTCTCTTCTCATTCCTCTGCCCTTCCTGTGGGCTAATCTCCTGCAATTCATAAGATCGTCAACTCTCAGCATTAAAAGCAACCAGTAGGACTCGAAACCAGTGCCAGACTGACTGCCAGTGGTTGAGGTAATCTAGCTCCATTTTAGTAAACTCTGCTTATTTTACTCCATACTCAGTGTGATTTCTGTGATGGATGAATGATTAAACAAAAACGTGAATTCACTATTACATTTTAAAGAACCAATTGCCTCCAACTTGAAGATATTCAAACAAATATGAACAAATGGCTCCAATTTAGGTCTTTGATGAGTGACCCTGCATAACTTGTTCCTTAAAGAGTATAGAGTGAATAATTAGTCATATTATCTCTCTGGCTCATTACCTCCTAATGACTGTGGTCACTGGTGGGGCACTTTTCAAACAATGGTAAAAATCTCTGCTGGTTTACTATAACAGAAACAGTGACAGGGGAGATTGTGATGAGCAAATTCATTAGTTTGACAAGCTGCACATGTAAATACTTTTGGATTGGTACGTAATTGAGTCAAAGTTTTAATTTTAATAATCTGAAGTAGAAATTGACAAACTAGAATTTGAAATGATCCCATTTACTGCAACAATGTATGTTTCTCTGTTGGTGTCTTGCACGTTAATCATTATTTTGATATAACACATGTTAAAATGAAAGACAAGTTTACTAAAGTGCAGATGCGAATAGAATTTTAACATTCTCTGGCCTTTTAGACTGACATTTCATAGTAAAATAAAGTACAGGCTTTGTTGTGACATTTTTCAAGTATTACAGCTCCCTAGAGGACGGACTTCCACTTATTTTTTCTTTGATTAAATGCAAGGGTTCAGCATGAGAAGACCTCCAATCTTTGTTCACATTGTCCAAGCTTCAGCACCTCATTTTCATTGCATTCGTAACCTTCCAACACCATTGATGTCTTCTCTAATGAATCTAAACTTGCCATTTACTTACCACTGAAAGGTCAGTGATGTGTCAGCAATCTTCTGATTGAGCTCAAACTTTGAGAGTTGAAAGACAGAGGGTTGCCGATTTAAATTTAAGATGATTCATACTACAGTATTGGTCTTTTATTTATGGAACACTGTTGTTGCTATGATACTCCTATACAGCTAAATTGTTTCCAGTGTCCTCCAGACCTTAATGGTTAAGGAGATAATTAAATTATATAAATGACGTGTTGGTAGAGAATTCAAGACTTGAAACTAGTGCAAAGGTTCATCTACCCACCTTAAACATACAGCCATAGGGGTGACTAAATGATCTCCAATGCAGATTAGCTCAGTTATTTTGCTCAGATTCACAACAAATGTCATCTCAAGGCTCTTTCAAGAAACCAGGTCTAATTCCCTTTCCAGTTGAACAGATATACATACTTATCTGAATATATCACAATTCATACAAATAAAATCTAATAACATAGGCAGATTAAATTTGATGGCACAGTCTGGTCCTTAATACAATATGTGACATTCTAATTCAATTGTTGATGCCAATTGGTCAAAAGATGTCTATGGGAAGAGGCCTACACAATTAAATCTGGTTGTTGACTTTGTAGCAGTCCCTCCTCCTGAGCAGGCATATGGTGAGGGTAGAAAAAAAACAACTCCTCTTTAACAGGAACTAACCTCCAGCAGAACCAGGCTCATTGTCAGCAGTCACCTGTTATCACAGATCAGTTTCATGACTCAGAAACCAAACATAGAAAGGAGCTTTCTGTCTCTCGACCTATAAAGCTAATATGTCAAGAGGTAATTCAGCAAAGTATTGACACTTTGTCATCTACAAAAAATTTCCAATAGGGTATCATGAAACATGCAGTTGTACTAAAATTCTTTAAAGGTTCAAAGATTTTCTTTTTTGCAAGGCTTTGTAAGTAGAATGTAGGGATAAGCAGATCAGTGGTATGAAATGGGACAATTAATGGGATAGAGGGAGATGGACACAGATGATCTACTGTGACAACAGTATTAAAGTGTTTAAATCAAACAGGAAAAATATGCTATTTACTTTTCTGAAATACTCCCAGGCTTCAATATGCTTTTAGGTAAAAAACAAAGAGTTGTGTCTCAATAGGTTTTATTCATTTCCCCAACGTAATTTCCCCAAAACTTTGAGTATCCCTCAAGAAATCCCATAAATACTAATGCCCCTCTCTTTTCCCTCATAAGCCACTGCCCACCAAGGTCCTTTCTGGGATACTCTTTGCCTTTGATAGGATTAGAGTTGTGTGTTTCACCAGATAAAACGAATGGAGTGCATAAAGTGCAAAGGCTGCGTTTACAGGCAAGTCTTCACCAGAATATAAAAGCTGGAAATATCAATTGAAGCCAGAGAAGTGAGGAAAGATCAATTTTTAGCTTGTCCCCTGGTGATGTAAATGAGAGAGAGGGAGAAATTACATAAATCAGTCACGCAGAATGATTTTGTTATGGTGTCAATATTAATCACTTTTCAGTCAGTTTTTCCCACAACGCTAATATTCCAAGACAATCTGGACACTTAATGTAATTAAATGAGATGAAAGGCTATTTCATTAAGATATGATGAAATATGTGGATTTATACACTCTCGAATTAATGCTCTTGAATAGGATGGAAGATTTACTCAAAGATGCTGCGGTTTGCAGTTTCTCTCCCCTGCTTCCATTAGGACCTTGTCCAGATGTGCCTGCAGGCTGACATGTTGATTATTCAAACTAGACATTAAAGTTTGTTCTAAGTAATCAAGAAGTTCGCAGTTTGCAGGAAATAAGACTAAAGGAATTCTTGTCCTTGATTTGCTCTACTTGTCGCACAATTGATAAACGTATGTCATTACTACGCTGACAAAGTAAACACAGATTTTGGAACCCCACTTGCTTTACTTAGGGCAACTCTCTATTCCTGTAAAGCTTTTTACACTAATGAAAATATGTCATGTTGGCCCGGACCAAGATGGATTGAAAGAACTCAGCCTTCGAGGAGATCTCTGGCATTCCTTTGCTTTAGAGAAGAGATTACACACTGCCAGTCTAATGAGAGGAGGCACATCGCTGATCCAGAGATGTGATGGATGCCACGGGAACACAAGCTCCAGGCAGCGCTCTATCTGGATAAGCTGTTTGTTGTGGCTACTATCAACAATTTGCTGATGGAATTGTGACAACTGGAGACAGTATCTCAGTGTGACTCCCAGTCTTTTTAATAACTTCAAACCGGAACAAATCAAAGCATTGGAGGAAAATTGTGTAACGGGGTAGAGGTACTTTCAATTGTCAGCTTGATGGCACGGCACGTGACTGAAATCAGCATTTCCCTTTATAAGTCCTTGTCATTCTATTAAATTCCCCACCACTGTAACTCAGCGCCTGTCTCCCAGAGAAAGTTCGGATTTGGTTGCTGACTATGGCACATTGGCTCACACGGTCCTCCGCCTGACAGGATTTGGGAGAAATGAGTTCCTCTACTCTCGCAAAAACTTTTCAAATCAATAGTGAGTGCATATTATCTGCTGTCAGCCTTGAACATCCGTTAAAAATGAAGACGTTTTGCAAACCCGTGCTGCATATAAATTTGCCCTAACCAACAGTACAGGAAGGCTTTGAAAGCTGTATGGTTACTGTAGTTTCAACATCTTGCAGTGTTTCATAAAAATCTTGGGTGTACACAAATATGTTAATTGCAGCGCAAACAAAAAAATAATGAATAGTTTTACTTTAGTTAACCTTATCTTGCGTTAGAAAGTCTGATTTTGAGAGAGCAAATATGTTTAAAATCCTCTGTATGAAGACAGATGAGTAAATGTAATGGGATACAGGCCCGCTGACAGGGAGTCACACCCGGGTCCATTGTCCCAAATTCCACGGTTGAGGGAGGCACAGAACTAGCCCCTCATGCTAACACATTGAAAAAAATATAAGCCTAATATTTAGGTTACATAAAACCTCTCATATTTTTTTTTTCAAATAGTCACTGCAACAGTGAGGAATAACCCCACACTCCCACCATTTCCCAAACAGAAAAGGGTTTGGTCACTAACATGACTTCTGATCTTTGAGTTCATTAGAATTTAAAACCGTAGAATTTAAAATAAAAGAGACACAAATATGTATTTTTCACCTACGCCTTAAGCTGCAGTTACAGCCTCTACAGTTGGACCTCTCTCATCTTTTCAAACTCAAGGCTGATGAACTCTGACCCTACATGGCCTGAATCATAAAAATAATGCTGTGACATCCATTAAAAAGTAATTTTCAATGTAATTTTGTGGTATCATCTGTGTATAGCCGAGGCATGAAAAACCATGATTCTCCCCAGTGACACGTATGGCAATTTTCCACATTAATCGCCAAGGTAATGAGAAGACAGGCCTATTGACCAGCAGTCCAATAAGACATGAGGGCAGAACATACAAATCTAAGCTGTCCTGCCTCATATTGACTGGGCTGTCCACAGGAAAAGAAATTCATTTGCCAAGTGACCAGAGAATGAGGTGTGGGAGTAGATCAGGAAGTCATATATTCTGCTAAGTGCCTCAAGTTAGATTAAGAGTAAACATGTTTACAAAGAACTTTGCAAAAATAAAACACTTTATGTCCTAGTCCTTGGTTTTACGTTTGAACAAGAATGTGTTTTCAGTTTTATTTTAAGTCTTGTGCAAGTAGTTAAGGCTTGGAAATTTAGCTTAATCAAGATCCAAAGTGGTCACTTCCAGACCAGTACTCATCTCTCATATATTTTCCCATTAGTACTTGGCAACACAAGTAGGTTAAGAGTGAACTGGTCTTAGAGCACTCTGCTGTTTCCTGTCAGTTTTTCTTACATCCGAAATAAAAGATGCTGATTCACAGAAGCAAATCTAAATAGCATGAAGAGAAGTGCTTTTTATTGTTACTGTGGTACGTTGAGAAAAATCATAGTTACTGCAGCAAAGGGCTGTGATGAATGTGCACTGTGTTGCCAAGTGAACATTTTCACAAGCAATCAATAACATACAGTTTTCCAGAAAGAAAGTAGCTGCTGTTTGATGATGTAGGTTTTCCCACATGATGGAAGAACTTAAGTGGTCGTTTTAACTTTTAGGAAGCTTAATGCAGAGGATGTGTGTGACTGCAGAAGAAAAAAAGCTTCTAAAGCAAACCCATTAAGGTTTATGTCCTCTCACTATTGCTGTGTAATATTTTTTTTACATTATCATTATATCCAACTTACCCACTCTGTCCAACATAAATAAATTTCAAGATAAAGATGCCCACTTGTAATATTACAAATGTGTGGTCAAGTTTCTGCTCTGATTTGATAAGTTAAGAAATGGACCAGGAGTGTCCCCTGCTGGTTGAAGTAGTGATCATCCTGCTGGTATTTGACCAACAGTGTCATTCCAAGGAAAGAGCAGCTCTTTTGGTTTTACCTTATAAAATGTAAAACTTACAATCTGATCTTTCATTATAAGTAAAGTCAAATCAAGGTAATTTGCCTAGCACAATTCAGCAAGAGGGCAATTCACAATGTTTAACACAACGAAAACATGGCCGCAAGAAACACTAGATTGCAATGGCAACATCAAAGAAAGTGATATAAGGATGAAAATGGAGTAAAATAAAAGATGTTCCAGCTTTTATTAATTGGAGACAACTCTGAATAAATGTGCTTGAGACTTGATTTAACTCTTGTGCGATCCTAACATTCTGTTTACTCCCCTTGACCTATGGGTCACAAATGGCCTGCCCTAACAAAAGCCCCAAAATAAAGCAAATTAATTGAATTTTAAATCCAAGATCTATTTTGCGTGATGAAACAATCTGATATTTATCAATTCAACTCAATTTAATTATTTTTTTATCATGTATTTTTGTTACACAATGCAAAAAGACAAGCAGCAGTATTACACATTTGTTACTTTCTACCACAAACCAAGTGTTGTAGCAGTTTTCTTTTACACAGTAAAGGTTTATTATTTTAATTACGTAAATGTGAAGTTATTACTTCTGAATTAATTATACTGAAAGGGAACAAAAAGTCAACAATTTGGAACTTTTTAGTCAACTATTCATTCCTTTATATTTTTTCAGGAAGTGAATTACAAAAATACTTCTGGTAGCACAACAAAACAAAATGTTCCTTGATTTTGTGAACAATTTACCATCAGCTCTTATCTCATAATTATATGAGGTGTTCAACACAAGAACATCTTCTGCTCAACATAAGAAAGGTTCATCTTCACGAGATGATGTTCTTCTCATGAAGATGTTCTTGTGCTCAGCATCCTCAACACAAACTGAAGAACATCTTCTATTCAACATAAGGTGTTGAACTTATAAGATGTTCTTATGTTGAACATCTTCAGCATAAGCCGAAGAACATCCTATCCTTCCTACCCCACGTTGAACCAAAGTTCAGCGTGGGGTAGGAAGGAGATGGAGATGATCATAAAAGATGCTTTTATGATGAACATCTTCAACATAAGACGAAGAACATCCTATGCTTAACTCCCCACATTGAACATAAGATGAAGAACACTCCACGTTGAACACAAAATGTTCAACACAAGATGTTCAAGAAAATCTTCATAGCATGAAGATGTTCTACACCATATGAAGACGCTTCTACATTGAACATCTTCAGCACAAGAATTTGTTCAACATACAACGTAGCACCGGTTGGGCAGTGAAACGTTTACTCAGGGCGTCAGCAAGGAACCAACTAGGGGTACTCAGATTCACCATACCTTCATATTCTCTATACCTAATTTGTTTTTGTTATGTCTGAGATTGCCTTCTGTTGTGTTGAGAACTTGTGTGATGTGGGGGGTTAGCTGCAGATTGAGAGTGCAGGTGCAGGTCAAATGCAATTTCAATTCGTACATCAATTCAGTTTCTTTGATGTGTGTGTATGCGTGTGTGAGGTGGTGCGTGTGTGTGTGTATGTATTAGAGAGCGTTTGTGTATTGCCTTTGAACTCTTTTTCTGGTGTTTAAATGGTTTTATAATTCACAGGTCCAAAATGACCCATAAGACAATCCTTTCACCTTAGTGGTGTACGTCCCACATGAAAATGTAAACAAAAACAAAGGTTGACAGGGTCAATTTAGGAAAAGTCATACAATTTCAAGTCGGAAAAAGATAGTTTAGGGTATTTTTTTCTATGGCTAAACATGGTAATGGGTCACTTTTGACCCGCAAAATAACACAAGGGTTAAAGGAACTCAGTGTTTTAGCATACTTGCAGTTTTTTTGGAAGTTTGTTCCAGGTTAGAGAAGCAAAAAATCTGAAATGTGGGGAAGCAGAGTACATTTGGTCTCCCAAGATTCCTCCACTGCAACCACTTTTAGTGGGATGTTGTAACCTTACAGCCATGCCTCTGCAGAATGGACCTTATGTCTAACCAAATTTAAATAGTTACTAGGTTAGCCTGAGGAAATCAACCCAAACTTTGACTGGAACATGGCAGAACTTTAATTGTATATAAGGGGATTCTTGTAGCAAATGTTAATTGTGATCAATCTTCAGATGTTGAACAAAGCTATTTGACTCTGGTTCTGGATCCAAAGCCAAATCATTACCTTACCACCATACATAGGAGTTTGAGAAAGTTATTTTTTCTTTTTTTATGTTGAAACAAAAATTATTATCCAATGTTCTTTTCAGAGACACACAAGTTTCAAATTATATTTTTAAACTTAATGTTAACTGAAGTACTAAGCTGAATGAGGCCTTTGAAGTTTAATTTTTTTTTTTTTTGATCTTCAGGAAAACTGAGATACAGGCCTGTTATTTCTTACTAAATAATTTCTCACTCTTCAAGAACTAATGTTTAGCAATGGTAGTAGACTGATCTGAGCTGTTTTTGTTAATAGAATCACATACAAATCATTACAAAAAAAAAAAGTCTGCTCCAATTAAGGGGCCCGGCCCCCTAGTGGCCACGGGGCCCTAAGCGGCCGCTTAGTTAGCTTATTCTTTGGGCCGGCCCTTTGACAGATTTGCGCGGAATGGTAACAGTGTAATTTTTGAAACAATCAACCTTTGTTGATACTAAAGGTGTTTCTTGCTGTCAATAGTTCAAACACGAACTGCGTCACTATATAAAAGCACCATTGTCAAGTTTACCTAGCAACTGCTGAGGTAATTCATTTTTATTTTTTATTTAAAGGCCAACAGATACCCACTCATCTTCACGACATTGGACGAACGATTTACCACTCACCGAGTGTTCGTGGACTCGTGGGATTCAGGGAGATGGAGGAAGAAGGTGGCGCGGACAAACCAGCTGTGTGCTAACCAGCAGGGGTGTGTCTGTATTAACATCCTCTTAAGAGTCCGAAGTGGGAGACGACACGCTAGAGCTCTTGCTGCAGCTGCAGTGACGAGGCGAGGGGAGTCAAAAACACGGAGCCTCCACCGTCTGTAAGCCGCTCTGTTGTCGTGAGTGTCTGTCGCGTTTCTGTCACACGTCTCGTGGATATTCGCTGCTGGTCACTGTAACGCTGTGTGTTTCCTCGTGGCCTTTGGAGATAACAGTGCGTGTGCGCTTATAGGTATACAACCCGCTGGGCGCTAACTTACTGAGTCATATGATCCACAGGAGGCCTGACTGAGAAGAGCCTACTTATCTTCTTACAAAATAGGAAACCCCTGGTTTTGTTGGACTTCATTATTCTTATTGATTAATCATTAAAACTGTGCTGTAGATTGGCATTTTATAAAATTAATTGATCTTTACTTGGCACAACCTGTAATTTGTGTTTTGTTTTGTTTTTTTTTTTTCTGTAGCAATGCTTCTTTAAAGTAAATCTACTGCTGGTAAGCTGGTTTATTTCTCTTTAAAAGCCACATGTATGGAATGCATTTATGTGTTGAACAGCAGAGTGATGAGGCTAGGTCAGATTCTCTCTGACCCAAACAGCTTACCCTGCTATTGAACCATGTGTCAGACTGGTCACCAGTTTGGTCACACACTACTGTTTGATTACATCGGATTCCTCAACCAGCATGCAAACTGAATATAACGATTGCATCCATGCCAATGGCATTGAAATAGCAGCTGATGTTGATGAAAAAGTGCTTAGTTTAGTTTGTGGATGTCAGAATTGCAGATGTTTCCATTCTCTTCACTCTCACTTTTTGGTGAGTGTCGACACGTTGGTTGGAGTATGCTTGGTTCAACTTTGCTGCTCAACCAATAAGTGCATTTTTTTGTACAAGTGAAGCACTTTTGTGCTGCTGAAAAGTAAACTCGCTTTTCAACAGCGCAAAAGTAACTGTCAAAAATCATTGATACAATGGTGGAAAAAAGTCTACCAAACCTAAATTTCTGTAGTTATGGTGCTAAGTTGTATTTAGCTGAAAACCCTCTTGGCATCAAACTTGGAAAAGATGAATGAAATATAATGAAGTAAAACAGCAACAGGTATCCTGTCTCTTCTATTTTTTACATTTCTTTATTTAAGGCAGAAACATGGTGGATAATTGATTGATTGACCAATCCCTGACCTGCTTCATCAAAAGAAGATGCTGTTTTCATGGAGAAACATAGCATTGACTCTGCCTCCAGCTCATCTCTTTAAAGGAAAGACACAATTGTACTCTAAGCGTATGAGGGCTCTTACTGTCTGGCACAGCTGTGTGCTGTCCTGTAAGTACTGCCTCTATAACAGAAGAAAATAAAGTGCTATTTAATACCTTAAAAAATGTTTATTGTTCCCTGTAAGTTTCACATGCAGCAATTATGTATAGTCATTTCCAACCATTAAACAAATTTAATAGCATCTGACTGTATTTCCTGTTTAAAAAGAGTCAAGGAGGGTAGTGAAGACGCCCCTGCAGAGGTCGAGCTATGGGCTGCGGGGGGAGCAGGACCGACGCTTTGGAGCCTCGCTACCTGGAGAGCTGGACCAAAGAGACGGAGTCAACCTGGCTGACGAGCACGGACACCGACATCCCCCTGTCATCAATCCAGAGCATCCCTTCGGAAAACTCTGAGGCAGGCTTTACGTCTGAGAAAACAATCAGCCCCGGTAAGACGACTGGCTGACTACTCATTATTTCACCTTAAAGCAGTGAATGCAGAGAGGGAAAAAGCTCACAGAGTGGACTGTGAGTAGTTGGCCTTTTCATTACACATTTGAATATATTCTGGGATATGACAAAGAAGACCTGGTACTGTCAACCCCTTATTGGTTTTGCAGATGGAGCCACACATTAAACTTTTAAAATCCATCAATGTAGGATCCTGGTGCTGTTATTCTTTTTTTCATCTTCTCTTTAGCACTGAGGAGTGAGCCTTTTTTCTTTAAAGCCGAGGAAAGATGAATCGGTATAAAAGAGGAAATTAGGCTGCATCAAAAGCCTCCAACTGGACTTTGCTCTCATGGCAACCGACGCAGCTGGTGTTGAATGAAGGAGCCTTGATGTAACCGTGAAGGCGAAATGAGTTCCAGATTCAAAACAAAGACACAGAAAAACATGCAGAGAATTTCAAAAATCAATCAGCTATGGTCAAACACATGCTGCTTATAAGACGAGGCTATACATTCATTTCACCAAGCTGCTCAAAAGGTGACTTTTCTGTCCTTTTTAGGCCTTTTGTTCAAATAGATAGGAAAAAAAAAACTGTCAAAGTGTGAAAAAATGTTAAGCAAATGGCTTTTTTATCAACCAGCTCTTCCCATGTGTAAACCCTCCCACATGCTGTGGCATTGCAAATAATTACAGATGAATTAGAAATAAATTAAGAAGGTTCAGGCTAATAGTGGTTGTTAATAAGGCTCAGGAATACTTTTAGCAGATAAATGAAGAGGGAAATATATAATATTTAAAACAAGTAAGATGGATGATAAGGTGAAGTAAATAAATCTTTTATATTTTTTTTCTACAGTCAGTTCGTTTATTATACCTTATCGGGTTTTATATGGTTTTTTTTAATAACCACATCGCAGGTTTTGGAAACAGTTTAACAAAGAGTATCAACCAGGGTGAGTTTTTGATATGGCTCCCGTTGCCCGTTTCTGAGCCTCTGTGGAAAAAATAAAGTTAAAGGATGCTGACCCCTTGTTATTTCCAGAGCCATGAAATTATTGTCTCCCCTAATTTCAAATAAGTCATTCATTTAATAAAAACAATTTATAATGTGACAGAGTGCATCTTGAAGTTGCTAAAACTGGGTCGCAGTACAACCTCAAAGTATTATGAAAGTGTGAATTATTTAATGAGTTGAAACAAATCTTTTGTTTGGTTAACATTGACTGTTGCCAAATGACCCATTTGTGTATTTTCTTCGATAAAGTTCCAGATTTCTTTGAAGATGGCCTCCCTCCTCCTGCTCAGGCCTACCTGAAGGTTTGCTCAGCCGTGTCAGAGGCCAGTCTGAACGACGTGAAGCCCAGCAGCCCACCCTCTGTGCTGGCCTCGCCACAGCAGGACAAGATGTCGCCTTCATCAGGCACCACAGTGCAGCGCAGAAGTGTTTTACACACTGAAGAAATTGTAAGGCTGGCTGGTTAAATTTTATAGCATGAGAAAATACTATCTTTGAAATTTGATTGGAATTATTCAAGCATTTAAATAAAATTCAGAGAATTTTGAAAGCAGTTTAAAAAAGTTCTGCATGCTTCTTCGTGTTCGTTAATAGTCATTATCTTGCAGACAAAGTGGCAGGACAACAGAATGTCGACCAAGCAAGTGACCATCACCGTGACCCAGAGCATCCACCAGGTGGACAAGAATGGGAAAGTCAAGAAATCGCTTACAACTTATGAAGTTATGAAACCAGTGGAGACTCTGAAGCAGGTGACCACATGAAAAGTCTGAGTGCAAGACCCTGGAAGGAGTTCTGCAGAGATCTAATAGTAAAAAGAAATAGAAATTGCACGTGAATCCACTAAACATGCCTTGTTGGAGATATTTTGATACTCTGATGGATGCACAAGACTCAATTCAGATTTTGATGATAATTGTGCGTACAGTTCTGTGTTTCATGTAATTTGGCATCTTAGAAAGAAGCGTGTGTAAAGTTTTCATTTGGACCATGAAAATACAGAAAATTTCAATGATTTTACAGAACAACTGAGTTGCAGAAGAGAAAGTGACAAAAATCACTTTTGGGATGTTTCTGAAAAAATAAATGCTTAAAACTGTTTTAGTTCATGTTGCTGAGCATTACGTAAGTGTAAACACTTCATAGACCTCAATAGGGCATAATGATGACCCAGCTTACTACATCGTGTTGCTTTTCACAGTAGTGTTCACTTTCTGTCTGATGACTTCTGCTCTTTAATAAAGTTTAAAAAGAGTTTTCTTACATAAGAATAATTTTGGTTTGTTGTCATTCATTTGATCCTGTATAGCTCCAATAAAATGATTGAGGTCTGGAATTTGAGGTATTCCAAGGCATGGACAGGTTTGATCTCTCTCTGGTTTTATGTTTAGCTGCATTGTCCTGTTGGAGCGTAAACCCCCACCCGTCTCATGTCTTCTGCTGTCACTAACAGGTCTTCTTCCTGCGTTGTCCTGTATTTAGTCCATCTATCATCCATCTTCCCATCAACGCTGACCAGCTGTCCTGTTCCTGCTGACAGAAAGCATTTCTCACCACATTATTCTGCCGTGACAATGTTGCACCACGAGGTGGTGTGTTCAGGGTGTTGTGCAATGTTCGTTTTCTACAACTCTATTTTAGTCTCCTTTGACTAGAGCACCTTCTATCTTGGCTGTGTCACCTAAGACCTGCAGCAAACTTCAAACAGGATTTCTTTTAGCTTTCTTGCCAGACTTGTCCAGTGGAAAAATTCTCCTAGCTGAACTGTGGATCTCTGTAGCTCCCTCCCAGAGTTTTATCACCTCAGCCATCTTTAAATTAGGAAAGACTACAAATGCAGTCCACACTATTCGGGTCTTAAATGGTGAAAATCATTTTGTAAGCTAAGTTTTTATTTTCCTTCCACATGACTATTTTGTGCTTCTTTATGTGGTCTATTACAAAGAAAAATCCTGCAAAAAACACCAAGGTTCAAGGTTGTGATGTAACAGAATGTGAAACAATAAAGGGTGTGAATTCTGGGATATAAAACTTGAGCAAGTTACTGGGAGAAGCTTATAAAACATAAAATGTTTGACCCAAAGCTTGATTATCAAAAGGCAATTATTCAAATTTCTAAGGAAATTCAAATTAATTGAATTAGAATAAAGTAAAAAATAAAGCATCCTTCTGACATTTAGCAAACATAAATAATTTTGGTAATCCGGACTCATGTAAAACAGGTAAAGTTTCATATTATTTAATGTATTGTTTATACCATCATGCAAGTAAGTTATTGCGTAAATGCGTGCATTACAGCTATCTGTGCATTTTATTTAAATGCTAAACACAAAATGGCTGATTCACTTGTGGGTGTTACTGTTTCAATCAGGTTTTGTTTTCTGTGATAACTTAAAAATGAAAGTGATGTGTAGTTCAAGACTGCATGTTCACAACTATGACAGTGCTGAATAGCATCTTAATTAGAGTAAGGAACTGGTACAAGAAGCTGCACTATATTTTCTTCTATTGGTTAATCTTCTTGATTTGCCATTTTCCCTGGATTCTAGTTCAATTTATCCACTTCATACTATCGATGATTTTTACTTTGAAGAGCTTAACTGAGCCACAGGAAGGCGCATTGTTTTCTGAGGAGTTAGATTGGATTTTGAGTGAACATAAGGAAGAACAGGATCTATTTACTGGAGAACCTGACACATCGTTTCCTGAGGAATGTGATTGGACTTTGAGTGAACCTGGGGAAGATTATCAAATCTTCACCACCAATGAGTGGTATTGCCCAATTTGGTTTACTGAGAATGCTACGCTACCAGCACATACAGGAGGATGCCACATCAATGTGTGAGTTAACCTAAGAGGTTATTATGCCATCGCCTGCATCCTCAAATGCCTGGGAATTTTTTCTAGCAACTTTGTTTTTGGTACTAGAAGTGAGACCTATTTCTCTTTAAAGACATATGTATGTATGCTTTTGCCAAAAGTTGTCTTTTTCTGCTATGTTTACAGTTAAAAATGCTCCTAAAATAAAAGAGTGCTTTTTAAAAGGAATATGCCTATGAGGTGGTTGATCCTATTAGTCTTTTTAAAGAGGCTTTTACGCATCTGAAATGTCAGTCATAAAAATGTGGTTTATTTGGTTTGTGAAAATAATTCCATCCTTGAATAGTTTTTACTGCAAATCAAGTAAAAACAGGTCAGGAAGTTACATCTTAAAATAATTTTCACAACTTCAGCAAAGAATAATCATAAAAAAATTGTTATTAAATGGCCCTCCCTGCTGACATAAAACTACCAGTGACATGATCCTAGCAACCTCTTTTTTTATTACAACAACTTGGCACTTTCATAAATCAGGCGTACTCTTCATGTGTGGCTTATAAACAGAGTCTATCATCTCATCCAATCACGCTTAAGCTGCGGAGCAGGGCTGAGCTGCTCCAGGGTCAGCTTGGTGTTAAAGGTTTGTGGATCTGATCTTGTTGATCATATTGGATCCTTCCTGATCTGAACAACATCTCCTCCTTCTTAAGCCACTGCTCCACATTGAAATCTGGGAAGAAGAAACTGATTTCTCTCTGAGCCGACTCTGGAGAATCTGAAAAGCAAAAGAAAATTAAAAAAGTATATATGTAATCAAATAATTTGAACCGTTTACATTTTTTAAAATGTCTGAGTGAAATAAACAAATTTTTTTGAATTTCAATAATTCAAACTTGTACTTGAAGACTATAATAAGGTGACTAGGCTTTTGATTCTGACTCAGTGAATGTAACAAAACCAGAAAATAATCAGCCTGTGATAAAAAGTTATAAATTATTTGCTGTACTACCAGGTTCTTTCTCAATATTTATTTTAACTAATGGGAGACATGGTAATATTTGTAATATTTTAATCATTCAGAATGATGAGTGCCCAGAACATTTCTGACCGGAGCCATGAGTTGTGTTTCTGGTGTCTGTGAGGCCAAAGCGAGCCCTGATGCAGGCAGGGGATGTGTATCTGGCTTGAAAGACTTTGGTTGGTCCCATCAGGTCCCTCCAGTGTCGTATGGCATCCTCTCGAGCTAAAATGTAGGCTCTCATCGGACCACTGGGGGAAAATTCATAAAAACATTACTAATCATTAAGTGATCCATAAAAAAATTACTATTTTCACAAGCCTAGACTTACCTTGACATGAATTCGACAAGTCTTTGATAGAAGAATCGCTCTGGGAATGAAACATACGATGTAAATACATGTATCTTTTATTAACACCTTAAATTTGAAATGTAAAACCCCAAAAGTGGATCTTTCTACATTTGTCAAATGTAGTAAGATTCGCATAGGTACACGCAGGCCATGTGATGTATCTACTAGAATAAGAAGCTGATTTATTTTTAATAGCATGGAAAAACTAGAATAAAAATGTACTCTATTATGTAAGGCCATAATATTGTTAAATATTGTCCACACCTGAATGTTCAGCATAAAACCTCTCCGAATCCTGCCTTTTCCACATCAGCTCTTTGCATTTGACAATTACAAAGTTGTTATCCAGAATTGTCTGGTGAATAGCCTGAAAGAAAATCATAAAAGAAACATTTTAATTTTGCCTGTACTGCTAAATGTTTTGAATAAATGCAAGCACATGCTGCTGTTCGTACGCTCCCTTACAAAAGCATACATTCCAGCAAAACCTTATAGCCTTTTTCACATTACAGTCACAAACATTACTCTAATTTAGACCAAAACCCAGTGTGATATAATTATAATGTAGAAAAGGTGATAGAAAAAAAACATCTAAAAATGTGCTATTGATCTGTATTCAGCCCCCTGAGTCAACACTTGGTAGAGCCTGTTGCTGAAGTTACAGCTGCAAGTCTTATAAGGTTTGTTGTTGTTGCTGTCACACCTACTGATGGAAATTACTTTCTCATTTATATTTCCAGAATAGCTCAAGATCAATCAGCGCTTTGGTTGATTGAGAGAGAGAGAGAAAATAACACATTTTAAGCATAATAGATTCTCAACTGCATTTAGATTGGACTGAGACAGTTCTATACTTAAAAATTCTTTGATCCATAGCATTTTATTGTAGCTCTAGTTGCATGTTTAGTGACATTATCCTGCTAAGTTGACTCAATTAAGGGAAGTGGTTGCTGTGGATTTTACTTAGGGGTATCAGAGTAAGGGGGATGAATATATGTAGGCACCTTCTTTTTTTTCTTCTTTGGAAAGCCATAGATTGTTTTCTTTCTCACTGTTGAATTGTGTACTTTGTCCTGTTGATCTACCCCCCACCTCCCAAAATGCAGTGAACTGAATAGTGTTGTGTATACGTTTCCAAGGCACTTGTATTATGCTTGACATTTAGCTATTTTCAGAGAAGGTATACCACTGACAAAAGAACCATCACGTTCATTTTGACACACCTCAAAAACTGTAATCCAACTGGACTACAGGTGAAAGACGACTAAGACCCTGTTTAATCAAAGTACAACAGTTTCTGAATGAGCTAAAAGTAAAATGCGTAAAAATGAAAGCAGCTTACCTCTGCCATTACAGGATGAGCTATAGCATCGGGCTTGATGACCGCCAGGGTGAGCTGTAGCGCTTTGGACAGGCGGCCAGTAGCCTGTAACATGGTCACGGTTACCAGGAAACCTGTTGGAAATAATATATTCACTAGAATAAGATGTTATTTCCGAAAACATATATTTAAAGTTTTTGGTAATACCGACCTTTTCTGTCAATTGTCCATCAAAATCGATCAACTTTTAACGTTTTTAACGGCTGCCATTGTCGCCGTTTACTCAGAGCAATTTTCCAGTTATAAGAGAAAACAATAAACATAAGTTGTCGGCTTAATTGATAACTATGAGCTGTACATATGAGAAAACCTCTAAATGACAAACTGGTACTAAAATATGACTAAATGTTAAATGCAACTCCATTCCTGTCAGTTCCGCTTACAAAAACAATCCCCTGAAACGGAACACTGCAAAGAAGAGTTCCGGCATCATACAATAAAATAGAAATGCTAAAGCTTTATTGACAGACTTTATGTCTATCGTTACATGAAATATGTTTATATATATAAAGTAAAGATAAATTGAAAAATGTATATACATAACAAAAATATCTAAACAAAATCTACAATTTAAAGGGATTTCTCATACATAAACACTAATATTATATCTGTAAACTTCATCTTAGATTTTATGATAATATACATTATTATTATTTATGTTGCAAACAAAGAAGCATCATAAAAAGCAGAACCAACATACCGCTACAGCTTTCTGTCACTATCTATCACAATATTGAACTGCTGATAAGATTATATTCTTTATTTTATTGCACATGATTTATATTTGTATGTTTATAATTTTTAGATGTGTTTTAATCATCCATTAATTGTAGTTATTTTTCATGTAATATAGTTCTCCCATGAAAACTATTATTTTTGTTTTATGCTATTTGTTATACAATTAAATAATAATGAATTGATTTGATTACAATTTTATTTAGATCAGAAATTGGTATTGGCCCAGCCTGATAAAACAATTGCAGCCAAAATAAATGAATTTTCAGGAGTCAAATGTCTGACGTGGTACAAAATTGTCTGCTCCTTCTGACTTTTTCTGTCAAAAATAAATTTCTTTTTTAGTATTTAAGCAGCTGAAAGTCTAAAGGGGGCCACTGAGACACATTGAAGCAGGAACTGGAGCTGCAGAGATTTTTATCTGTGGTAGATCAGACAGTGTGAGTTACAAACACATTCTAGAATGCAAAATGGCCACACCCTGAAAAGCAGAGAGTGTGCACTGTTTATGTGTGTGTGCAGAAGGAAGAAATGGGGAGGGTGGAAAGTTGTGTCCAGCATAGGTTTCTCCCACCTGCCCGTGTCATGTGTCATGTGACTTTGGGATGAATCCACAGCTGCCACCTCCATGAGGCGAATAGGCAAAGAGAGAAGACTGTGGGGTTAAAGAGTTCACTTTTTTGTAAATATGCTTGTATGTATTAAAAGCTCTTGTTAGTTTAATATGTCAATCTTTGTTTTTTTTTTAATATTAAGAGTAACAATGATGAATACAATTCAATGAATACCAATGATGACCATTGTTCTTTATGAGCATAGTATGGTAAGAACTGTAGATGAAAAAACAGATTGGATAGAAAATATGGACATCACAAAAATCCAACAATTCAAAGAGTGTAACCATTTGGTGAAATACATCTATAATTTTTGAAGAAAGAAAATACCCATATCCTTTTCTTGATCCTAAATTCCTTTTCTTGATCCTAAATAAAAAAATAGAAAAAATTAGCAAAAGAAAAAAAAGAAGAACCAACTTAAAAGCATCTTTGTTTTAATGAGGCATGCAACATGTAAAACCTTATGTTTCAGATATGTACCATTTCCAGATCCCCTTTCTACAATTTTTAAAAATGTGTTTACTAATATTTATTGTTAGTAATTTTATTGTTGAGCAATAAAGCCAACTTTGCATTTTTAATTACAAAACAAAGCATATATTTACTCGTCAAATGTCAGCTGAAGATAGGCACCAGCCCTCCATTGCGACCCTGCATGGATAAGCAAGTATAAACTATGGCTGGACTGATGGATGTTCTCACTAATTCTTACAACTTGACAGTTTGTGGTAGCATAGACACAACTGGCCTAAAGCTATTACATGTGGTTCTGTTTGTGTTATTTGTGCTATGGCCCTAATCTACATTTTAAAACTTTTCTTATTTACTTTTTTGTATATATTAAAGAAGAACAATTTCAAACAAAGAAAGGTAACAGATGCTTAAAAACAAAACTGAAAGATAGTAATTTTAACTAAACTGACAGGATACTATTAATGAAAAGCTACTTTCTTGTTGGGACGGCAGCTCATGTGAAAAGAGAGTCCACTGGTGATTCCAGCTGACTCGTGCTTCACACATTTGTTGATTCAACTCATCTACTGCTTTTTGACCACAATAAAGCTCATCTCTGTTTTACCTCTGTGTCACTGCTGCTGCTGCTGGCTCTTGCAGTTGTCGTTCCTGTTTAATGGGTGTTGGGGCAACTGCCTGAGTCACAACCCCCACAGGCACTTGGATGTTAACTTTTTGTTCATTCTTTCAACAATGTAAAAACATTGCACATAAAATCTGGAAAGGTAAAATAAAACATGTAGTCAGCTAATTTACAGACATAATTATTTATACAAGTTTGTGTACCCATTCCCCTCTGACCTTTGACATCAACAAGGAATTACTTTTGCTCTTTATTTTTTCCTTCATAACTGCTGCTTATGATCAGGTGTAAATCTAGGAGATGGTTTTGTATAAACATCCCAGACTTTAAACCACTTACAATCCCTGTCTGACCATTTTTGAAGTTGAACTTCATAAATTTTGACATTTAGATTCCTAATTGTATTGAATTTGTGTTATGTGGCTGACTGATTCATTATTTGCATTAACAACAATTAAACCAACGTATCTAATAAAAATGAGTGTAGATTTATACTACATTAATGTAATGGACCCTGAGATGACAAACACATAAATAAAATTAAGTTATGATGCAAAAATATTTTGCTTTATAAGTTTTAAATTTGCTATGTTTTGCAATGTACTGATACTGATTATGATGAAAAAATGTCAGCATGTCAACTTTAAGAACAGCACAGTTGATTCAGAGTTCATTTGTCTCTTTAAAGATTACTTTTGTTCTAGTGTGACCTGTAAACGGTATTGTACACCGCTGCAGCTCACCTGCCACCCCGTGACCTTTACAAGCAGAGTCATTAAGGACGTCATGGACCTTGGTGTGATGGTCACAGGCCTTTGAAGCCTTTTTAACTGTTTAGCCAGTGAGAAACGTCAGGAATGTGTTTCCTGTTTTAACACTTTCAGAGGTTTTAGTGGCTGGCTAAATCTTGGTCAGGCTACCTCATTGAAAACATCCGTTAGTCCCATGTAATTGGATATTTGTTTCTTATGCCTTAATTTGTTACTTTATAATGACAACATTGACTTTAACTATTTTCTATTTCATTCTCTAAAATACCAGAATTGGCACAAAACATTATACAGGTCTGTCTGGTAACATTGTTTTTACAAAGTAAATAAGATATTATGATCAAATAGTTACTCAGTACTTCAGTAGCATTTTTACAAATTATTGCTATACTCTTACTTAAGAAATGTTTGGAGGCTGCTTATGTTATTCTACTACTTGGGAAAAAATATATTAAAGTAAAGCTACTTTTACTTGAGTATAGTTTACCTACCCATTCAGTAGTCTATGTTCAGCTCTGTATCTCTTGCATAAAACTTTACAACAATTTCTCTTTGTCCCCCTGCATGAGTCTTGTGACGTAGACGTTCTTCACCTCTCCGTCACCTGTTCTTTCTATCCGCATAAATTCTGCTGACCTTTGACCTTTCTGCCTCGCCACGCGGGACTGCTCTGCATTCGACAGCTGTGTCAACCTCAAGCCGGGCAACTGGTGCGCCAAGGGAAGGACAAGAGAGTGGCATGAATGGCAAACCACATAATGAGTCAGCAACAATTGCTGTTTTTTCTTCATCAGGATCAGCCATCTCACTTTTACTTTTGGTTCTTTATTACACTCCGATGTGTTTTTATCCGGTGAAACTCTATTAAACCCTTGTTTTTTCTTACTTCTAGACACACTCCATTCATGCCGCGTTATTCTCTTATTTAAAGTGATTCCTTTCTCCTGCATGTGGAGTTTCCTGTTAGAAAACAGGGTTAATCCCAAGCATACACGGTGTCAGCTGCCAGTTTATTTATACCAGTGTAAATGAACAAACTGCTCCATTACCAATGAGTTTCACTCCTACCTGCCGTCCTCTGGGACATTATTTCCTCATGCCAAGAAGAGTTTGTTGTGACCTCCCCAGAAGCGATGGGACGTTGGCAGAGGGGCAGACGGGCATGACAGAAGGGGAACAAAGTGATTAGCAAATGGGGGCCCCGGTATGTGAGCACAGGTTAAAAATAACCTCTCTGCTCAATTTGAAGTGAGAATGAAGGGCTGTGATGTCTGTGTCCCAAGTTGGTTTAATTGTTTCGCTGGGAAATGATCACTAGAGTTCAGTAAATAATACATCTGGGAGTATAGATGGAAAAAAACAATAGTGTAATAGTTTAAGGTGAGCTCTTTAGCATGATGGATAACACATGATGAGGGGAAACAGATGCTTAAATACAAGGCCAGTGAGCCCATATTAAAACCAATCAGCTGTCACCAATAAGATCAACAAGAGGACTGTCTTTGCCGATACCACTGAACAACAGAAGCCATCTGATATTCCCAGCGCCCAGATAATAAAAGCAGTGAGGACTCTGCACATAGTTGGCATTGGTGGATATGTTGCATTTGTGGATGTTTCCCTGGCCCTGTGCCACGGAAATATCGAACAACTGTCAGAATTAGGCAACATCCTGTGGCATAAAAAGAAAATAACAGGGAGCTACAAAGATGAGGTGAAGCTTCTATTTGTGGACAGTGAGTGCCTTGAAAATAGCAAGAGCGTTGGGTTTCAATATAAGCCCCCCTCGCTGAGCCCGAGCTTTCTGTGAATGAGGTCCGGGTTCCTGTCGCACCCAACCCTGCTGCTGATTTTAGAACACAGGTGTTGACCTTAGTGGAGTGGCTTGTGCTTGCTGCAGAGGAAAATGAACCCCTACACTCAGCCCGTTTGCCTCTACAGGCTTGGTTATCATCGTATGATCGTGCAGATGCTTCTAAGCTGATGTACAAGAATGATATTTTCACTTATCTCATAATTCTTTTGTCATTTCTGGTTTTATATATATATATAGATATATATATATCTATATATATATAGATATATATATATATCTATATATATATAGATATATATAAGTAATAGTATCTTTTGAAAATATCAACCCTTAAGGAGATATTAAACAAAATTTTCATTTAGTCCACATTTAGATTAGAAACGTTTAAAGTAATATTCTAATCTTAAATGTCATGTTTCATTAACTGAGTGGAAAATCATAAGAAATATGATTTTCCACTCATAATCTATATAGATTAATTGTATCTATAATTAATTACTCTATAATTAATTATAGATGTATAATTAATTATAGATGCATAAATAATTTATATAATGTGTTTCATTTAGTAAACTGAGTAACTAAAATAGATACACTTTCAAAATGATGCTTTTATGCACAGAGAATGACTGTACATTCATACATTTGGAACCAGATATTTACATGCACCAATCAAAAGACGCAAATCTTGTTTATTTACTGTCTCACTGCCTGCAGATAAAGCTGACCAAACTTCTCTTGTTTCAGGTTAATTACAATTACCAAAATTATCTCTATTTTCTAAATGCCAGAAACTTTAGAGATAACCTTTTTGTAGAGATATCAGGGCATTTTCAAAGAAGGAAAATTGCATACATGATTACTGTCTCTAAAAAAATTTTGGGAAAGCCCAGATGATGATGCAAAGACTTTGGAAACCTCTCAAAGGTTAACTGACACATTTGAGTCAACTGGTGGTTCACCTGTGGGTGCGTTTAATGTCACACCTGGAACACACTGCTTCCAAAGGAAATCAGCCAAGATATCAGGAAGATAATTGTGGAGTTGCAAGGAGAACGCCATTGATTTTGTAAAGCTATAAGACATCACATTTAAATTTTGCCTAATGACATGTCAGGGAGACAAAACAGAAGGTGTTGAATTAAATTTTCTGATCTACATAGCAAAGCTATGCTTTCAGAGGAAAATTTCACACATCACCTGAAAACACCACCACTAAAATGAAGCATTGTTATGGCAGCAGCATGCTGTGGACATCATTTTATTCAGTGGGGAACAAAACTTGTTGAAGGCTGGGGCGAATGTGTTGACATTTCAGCAGGACAACGATCCTAAATACCCACAATGGAATGGTTTGGATCAGAGCGTCTTCATCAGAGTGACCCAGCTACAGGAAATGCGGAGGCAAATTTTACTTGTATTGCACATCTGTTTTTCTGCACAGTTTTTATCTTGTAAACAGTCTATTGTTTTCTTTTAATACACAAATACGCATGCAGCTTATGTAATTTAAAAATAAATTGATTCCAGACAACTGCATATCCCTTGGATTTCTGATCATTTCAAGGCATTTTTATAGTGTAATCTTGTCCTAAATGTATAGTTTTTAATCTTGAGTATTTATGTATTGTTTTAATATATGTTTAACACTTTCGGTCTTTGTGTGAACCTATGCCACAATCTAGGTTCACAGACCTGATATAGGTTCACACACAAATAACACCTGAATTTCTCCACTGAGGAGCAATAAAGGATATTTCTATTCTATTCTATTCTATTCTATTCTATTCTATTCTATTCTATTCTATTCTATTCTATTCTATTCTATTCAAAATGCCTAAAATCAATTGAGAATCTGTGCCAAGATGGTAAATTGGTGTTCAGCAAGCATCTCTTCACAAACTGAATTTGGGTTCATTTTCATAAAATCCCCCAAAATACAAAAACACATTAACATTTGTGATTGTAATACAATTAAACTTCTAGATTTGTGAATGTGTTTGCAAGGTCCTATAGGTGTTGTGCCAGGCGGATTGTCGCTGTTAGGCCTCAGAAGAATTTATTGATTTTATTCGGTGCCACAAGAACAACCAAACTTTAAAGTCTTACATATAACTGCATATGATGTGTGTATCCTGTAGCATCACTAAGCCAAAACGATAATTGCCTCCTCACATAAAGCCTCTTCCATACCTCTTACAACAAGACACGTGGCTTTTTTCTGCCTTACTGGAGCCCAGATGAAACTACAACCTTCAGCTGTGACTCTGAAAGTACCCCCAAAAACCCATTGAAACCCGCCCCTTTTGCAGTTGCTTCCTTGTTTCTCCGCCCTCTTTTTTTAAAAAAAAGGAGTCATTGACATCTTCTGTAAAATAGAGGCAGGGTAAGGCGGGCTGTGAGCTGGAGGGAGTGTGGGGGGGTGGCTGAACAGAGGAACGGCAGAGGGGTGTTGGGTGTCTCAAGCCCAGTGTGAACAGCTGAAAGGTGTGACTTCACAGAGCTCGCTCCCCTCCCTGTCAGGGCCCTGATTGGGCCAGACAGGAGGCGCAAGAGAGGCCCCGGGCTCCCTAAAGGACACCAACAGGTGGGAAGTCGCATTGGAGGGGGGCCGCTCCTGATAGGGATAGAAAAGGCCGGTCTGCATGGCCTGCTGCGGGCACAATCCACCGGGCCAGATACTGAGGAGAGCAGATGATCGCAAAGAGAGCTGAAGCGGACAGATCAGTTGAGTGGATAGAAGGCAAATGGAGGCTTCAGGGACTTGACCTAAGGTTGGTCACAGTTTAAAATGTTGTTTTGGTTTAATAAAAGCTGTACTGTTTTTGTCAAAGTAATCTGAAATTGATCAAGCAGTCGTTTTGATTGTTTTTGGGGCAATATTTGTTTCTTTTAAAAAAAATGTGACAAAAATCAGGCGAGAGACCAGCTGTTAGATGTTTTCTCTCAGCTTTATTAAGGCAGCAACACACCACTGCAGAGCTTGTCACCTCCGACAGGCAGCTGAGGGGGACACCAAGGTGTGACACAGGAAGGAGTCAGAAAAAGTCAGTACCTTGACATGTGTCTCAGAGCAACATTCAAACCCTAATTACAGAAGCTACCTTACCTTTTCCTTAATTACAGAAGCTACCTTACCTTTTCCTTAATTACAGAAGCTACCTTACTTTTTCCTTAATTACAGAAACTACCTTTTCCTGTCAAGAAGACAGTAAACAACGTGGGGTTAGATTTAGGCCACCTGGTTATTCTGAAGGAGAGTTGGTGTGTTTGGCCTCTTTCTCGGGTCAACTTAATCAACAGCGGAAACCAGAAAGTTGAGGCAAAACAGATAACTTTTTAAAAAAATATTCAAACTATTTTTTGTTTTATTTTTTCTTTTTACATTTACTGTGTTTGTTGCAACATAGTCTGATGCTGTAATCAATTTCTAATGCAAACCTATTGGTATGTGACTATGTCTTAAAACCATACATGTTTTCTCAATTTTCTTTGGACACTTTACAATCTCTCTCAGGATGAAATTTTCTCCCTCTCCAGAGACGATCTTTGCTTTTCAAATATTCCTGTGCTGCCATTCCTCTCCCTCTGCCACAGTTAACCATTATTTAGCCAGTTGTTGCCTCTGCTCTTCCTTTGCATGTATGAAAGGGTGTCTTTGTGTCCCGAGGAGCATTGAATCCAGTTGTTTCCCCTTGTGAGGACATGCTTCCTTATATCCCCATATTAATACACCACTTATGGAATGTAAGGAAGTGTGTGGTTTCAAGGGGGACCTGAGCATCGGAAAGCAGAAGAATCTCTGATTTTCTTTCCTACTGAACATAGTTTTGATTTGTAGTTTGGATTGCTCTCATCACCGCTTAAGAGCCTGCGTGCGCATGGGGAGGGCAACGGGTGAAAGGCCTGCTACCCTCTCCTTCAGCCCAGGCACGTGTATGGCTTGCATTACTCCCTTGCCCGCTGATAGGGGGTCTCAGGGACACAACTTGAAAAAATTCCTGCCCTGCCCCAACTGCTGACAGTCGAGGAGGATTGACCAGCCGCAGCTGTCACCCATTATAGCAACCACAGAAGTTATAAAAGGACGATTGGAGGGAGGGAGGAAGGGCAGAGATGTGGAGCTGTCACTGAGGTTGAAAGTTCGCCCCAGCAGGGCTGGGTTTGGAGGTAGGAAAGGAGATGTCACCAGCTGTCAGGGTTCCCAAACCTCAAAATAGGAACTGTCTGCTCGGTAACACAGTGACGCTCCATGTTGTAACTCGCTTGAATTGTTAATAACCTTATTTTGCTCTGTGTTTCATCAGGTAACCCTGAAGAGGACCTCCTGCTCTCTTTCTCTTTCCTTCTTTCCCTCTCTCTTTCTCTGTGATTGACTGTTTTTCTGCCTCTCTCTTCCTCTGCCTCTTGCAGTCGAAGCAACACGCCTTGCTGTGGCTGGTCAAACGGAACCAAGTCAGGTGTTTCAGTGAGGTTTGGTCCCCTTCAACCAGCTACTGCGTCGTGAATTCTGTCGGCAGGGAATCAGAGACACTGTCACAGCTCATTGCGGAAGTGGTAGTCTGAAATAATGTGAAGTTTATGTATTACAGGCTATTCAGATTTATTTTTGCTGCTTCATTTTAGTTGTCTAAATTCAGGAGATTGTGCTTACAAATCAAATAAAGGATCACTAACAATGTACATTTCTGATGTCTACACTTTTTCTTTATCCTTGTCTTAAAATAAGTGAATATAGAATTTTTCTAGTCTAATCACACCTCTAAATAGAAAATATCCATTTAAACCAATTTTCCGTTATCTGCTGTACATACCCTTATGTTGCTAAAACAGGAAATCTTAAATCACTTACAGTTAATTCCTTACACATTGAAGCTACATAAATGATTACACTTTAACAGAATAGGATACGACTCTATCACAAATGATTTGTGCTTATTATGTGCATCAAGCCAATCCAACTTTGTGGAATACGTTGAAATAAACTGTCCATAAGTTGTAACATTCTAGCAATAAATTCAATTAAACTCAATCATCGCATTAGTTTCTTTTTATTTTTTTATCTTGATTGTTTTGTTAATTTATTATTAATGTAACTATGTGCATGATGGCCAAAGGAATCAATACTTACATCACATCAAATATTTAAGTTGACAAAGATTTATATTCAACAGAATCAAGAAGTACTCTGAGTATTCCTGCAGGTGTACAATATTTTACTTTAAAGAAAAGGAACAAAGAAATTTAGAGTGACCACTTGACCAAACATACATTTTCTAAGCATGTATTTATCAAACAAACTTCCAAAATAAAATCATTTAATTAAAAAAATACATCTGCTGGTTATTTTAGAGTAAGATTTTCTTTGAGCCAGTTTGAGAAAATGATGCCAGGGCTCATTATGCCAGGCCTATTCTCCAGCTAACGTTCCAGGTGAGAGGCGGGGTACACCCTGGAAAGGTCGCCAGTCTGTCGCAGGGCAACACAACCATGCACGCACACCTAGGGAGAATGTAGAGAGACCAGTTAACCTAACAGTCATGTTTTTGGATTGTGGGAGGAAGCCAGAGTACCTGGAGAGAACCCACGCACAAACAGGGTTAACATGCAAACTCCATGCAGACCCCGTGCCGGGAATCAAACTCAGGACCTTCTTGCTTCAAGGCAACAGCTCTACCAACTGCGCTACTCATTAAAACCAAAACTGTAAAATTTTCCTTTAGCTAAATGCACAACAATCCTTTGCTTTTTCTTTCTTATAAAATCAAAATTGTATACACATATGTCTTCATTTAGCCTCATATTGTTTTCTATAAAGTTCATTTATTTATGTTAAGTGAGTACTTGAAAACTGAAATCAAGTTCCTTATTTATGAACACAATCATGAGTAATAAAGTTGATTCTGATATGTAATTTCAAGATGGAACTCTATAAGCATCCACAGACACTTGTTTTTTTTAGGTTTTAATCCAGGAAATTGAATTTTGATTGCAAAAAGGGACACTTACAATGTACAATCTGCTGTAACTGCAAGGATTTGTGTGAATGCTTGATGTAGATTTGAGATTGATGGAAAGTAGCAAAGTTTTTTTCTCTCTTTTTAATTTTTCTGATATTTTCTTGCTTCTCATATTTTCTTTTTCTTACTTATTAAAATTGGTTTATTTTTCTTTGTGTTTTTTATATGAAAAATGTCTTTACTTTTGGTTTTGTCATGAAATGTGTGACCGAGGCTTAGTTTTAATCGAACTGCAGAGAAAATTTGTAAAGTAATGTGATGCAATTAATGAAAATAAGCAAATATGACATTACTGTGAAATTACAGTTGAACATCCAGAAGATGGCGCTGTGGGCAGAACACAGATGTTGCTGCAGCAGCAGAGGAAGTGAAGCCGTATCGTAAAGATGGCTGACAGTGGAGTGACAGGTGAGTTTGGGAATGTGTAACAGCTGCGCTTTTGATCACTTTGCAGCTGTTTTCCTTTCTTTAAACCATTTGTTACGTGAGTAAAAACGCAGCTATTGTTCTAGTTTCGAGGAGGTTAAGTTTCCTCTGTTCTAACAGGTTTATTATTTCAGATGTGAGTCCTGCTAACGTTAGCATGGACAGTGTAGTTTAACAGCAGACGTAGCGATGTTGCATCATTTTTGGAGTTGTATCTTCTTGGTTATCATTGCTATGTTTTTGAATTTTTAGCTATCGATACGGTGTCGATATTATGTACGAGAATCTCTTTTGTAGCTGATGTTAGCTCACTGTAAAGCTATGAAATCAAACTATTATAAGTGCATCATATGGCTTGAAAGAGGCTCATCTGGCTTATTCTAGCATCACGAACACCATGATGTTACAATCTTCACTATTCTTGCAGATGGAAATGAGAAGAAAGGTGTCATTGAACGTGCAAAGGTCAGTTTATTTTGGTCACTTATAACCTGTTACTACAGTCTGGCGTGAGTAAGTAGCAGTCGTGACATGATCATCTTTAAATGTTCAAACAGAATGAGGGCAAAGAGCTGACCAAAGAGGAGAAGCAGCGGCTGAGGAAGGAGAAGAAACAACAGAAGAAAAGCAAAGAGAAAAAGGATGACAAGGCTTTACAGGAGAGTGGTAAAGAAATTAAGGGTGACAGTTCAGCTGCTTCAACACCACAGCCTTCAACACAATCCACAGCTCAGAAAGGTAAAATGACTTCTGGGATGTCTGTCTGTGAACCATAAGCCCTAAGTGGTCGCTGTAGTTAATCTTTTATTCAACAATGTGTTTCTGCTTATACAAGCTCCTTCAGCAGTGCCTGCTCCAGTTTCCGTGCCTGCCCCAGAGGCTCCCACCCCAGCAGACAAGCCTGCTAAGAGTAAAGCTGAACTGAAAGCTGAACGGAGAGCTCGGCAAGAGGCCGAGAGGGCCAGCAAACAGAACAAGAAAGGAGATCCGGGACCGCAAGGTGCTGTGAGCAAATCGAAAGCAGCCACGAATGAGCTGCAGCCAGGTAGCATTTCATAGCCACAGACTCGAAAGTGTTATCACTATTTATCACTTTAGTCAAAGTGATTAAACAGCTTTAATTTAAGTATCATGGCAACACGAGTAAAAAAGATCCCTCTATGTTTTCAGTGGTAAAAAGGCTGCCAGAACACATTCAAGTGGATAATCCAGACGTGTTAAAGAAATTGGCCAAGAAGCTGGAAAGGCAACAGGTAAGATTGATTTACATGTTATAAACTTGTTTAAAAATTGAAGAGCAGCGCCTTGTGAAAGTATTCATACCCCTTGAGATTTTCTCAGTTATGTTCCAACCACAAACACAAAATCTGGATAAAATGCATTGCAACTTGTGGGTGTCACCAGACAAAACGTAAAACCTGTCAAAGAGACATGATTAGTTTTGCAAGGTGTTCTGTTTTTGGTGCAGTTATCTGTTCCATACAGAGAGTAACAAATGCATGTGACTGTATCTTCAGTTACATGCTTGAATATTGGCTTTACTGTTACTGATTGTTTAGATTTTTTTCAGAGTAGGTCTAAAACAATCACTGGAAGTTAGAACTGCATGTCATGGTATTAACATTGTTTTGCAGACACCAGGGCAAAATTCTGCTAAAAAGGTATAAGCCGTCGAGTTTAGACTCTTTAACATGTTTGTCGTTGACAATTAACAGATATATTTTTGTAGTCTTTGTGGCTGTTTAGATTTGCATTTCTTTTGTTTTGCTGTGTTGCTGTGTTGCTGCTCGCTTAAAGCTCTGAGTTTCTTGCTTTTCAGGACTTTTGTTATAACCCAACACACACTCGTGCAAAATCAGTTTGGCATGTGTAATTGTGTTTGGAGAGTAATAGAAAAATCATGTGTTTCTTTTGGCTTTTTTAGTGTCTGTAAGTGTAATTTTAGGAGTAAAATATTTTCTTTTTTTTTTTTTTTTTTTTGATCTCTTGGTTTCAGATCCCTCTACGCTCAGACTATGGCTACAAAGTCAGCTTGTTTTCTCATCTGCACCAGTACAGTCGCAAAGCTCCGCTAACACAGCAACTCAGGTGAGCTCAGTAGTTGCTTATTTCTCTTCGCTATGAAGAGTTTGTTTAGTTTGCTTTCAAAAATTGTTCCTAATCTGCTCCAACCACCTTCAACATTTGTGTTTTTACTGTTTGCAGCATTCCTTCAACGGTGATTCATCCTGCTGTTGTGCGACTGGGCCTGCAGTACTCCCAGGGCATTGTGGCTGGATCCAATGCTCGCTCCATTGCCCTGCTGCATGCCTTCAAACAGGTGCTGATCCAAAAGCTATTAGACCTCTATCTAGGGATGCACAGTATATCCTCCTTAACATCGGTAATGACTGATGTTAGTCTTCCTATTTAATGTATCGATTGCTTAAATAAAACTAGGCTGATTGATTATATTAACAACTAATGTTTATTTCCATCTTGTTGTAGTTTGTGTTTTGGGATTGGTTTTGCCATGTGGTATTTGCTTGGGTATGTGACAGTCATAGCGATGTTGCACAGGATTGTGGGTTGTATAATTGAAGCAGAGTAGTAGAGCCATGACATTCCATGATCTCAAAATTGTATGGAAATTTCTACAATTTAGTGTGAACAAATTTAATATAAGCTTGATTTTGAAACCGTTTTTTTTTTTTTTCTTCTACAGGTAATAAGGGACTACACTACACCTCCAAATGAGGAGCTGTCTAGAGACTTGGTCAACAGACTGAAACCTTATATTAGGTATTAAAAATCAGTAATAAGTATCTTTGTAACCTTTTTACCCAACCAAGACTATTAAAACATTTGTATATTTTTTGTTGTTGTTTAAAATTTAGTATTTGCCTTTTGTTTTCTTCCAGTTTTTTGAACCAGTGTCGCCCTCTGTCAGCCAGCATGGGAAATGCCATCAAATATGTCAAAAAAGAAATCTCCAATATTCCCAGTCAATGCAAGGAAGAAGAGGTTTGTGTTTTGAGTTTTTTGTTTGTTTTTAAAAGGCCCCTCAACTTGTCTTGAATTAAGTTCTTGAAAACATGTTGAAGCTGTTCAAAATTTTGTATATCACAGCCACATCACTACTAAATCACTGTTTCCTTTCTATTTTTGTATTTTTTTTTTTTTTAGGCTTAATACAACGCTATTATGTCGGCATTAGAGTTTCTTTAGCCGCTGACAGAGACTCTGGTTGCAAAAATTAAAGATGTAATTTTCACTAGTAGAGCTATAGCCAATGAATCTGCCACAATAATTGCTCCAGCTAAGATAAAATGAATGGAAAGCTGTTGGGTCCGACTAACATAAATGTAATTTTGACTTGCAATGAAGCATTCTTTTCTATTTTAGGCAAAACGCAAACTGCTCAACTGCATCGAGTGGTACATCAAAGAAAAGATCATTCTTGCTGCTAAAGCCATAGCAGAGTCCTCCATAGAAAAGATCAGTGATGGAGATGTCATCCTCATTTATGGATGGTAAGGCTCAAAAATCTGTTCAAGTTCTTTCTATTAACTCTACATTGTATATTTCTTGTTTCTAAGCAGTGATTTGTTGTATTAAATAAAGAATAATGGATTTGCTCAGAGACAGTTTTTTTTTTTATTTTTAGACATGTTCTCTTCCTTTTTCACCTTCCATTTCCCTTTCCTTCCATATTTAACGCTAACATCACAAAGTCTAAATTTTTATATCTGCTTCTGTCAGCTCTTCTCTGGTCAACCACATCCTCTGTGAGGCCTTGGAGAAAAACAGGAAGTTTCGCGTTATAGTTGTAGACAGCAGACCTCGGCTGGAGGGCCGGGAGGCTCTGAGGCGTCTTGTACAGAGAGGCATCAGTTGCACATATGTCCTTATCTCAGCTGTGTCCTACATTCTTCCAGAGGTAATCAGAAATCGGGGTCATTTGTTGATCAAAAAGTTGCTAAAAAGTTTAGCTATAAGCACTTACGCTTTTTTTTTTTTTTAGGTATCGAAGGTGTTCCTTGGAGCTCACGCCCTCTTGGCTAATGGTTACGTCATGTCTCGAGTGGGAACTTCACAAATAGCTCTGGTGGCCAAAGCCTTTAACGTGCCTGTGCTGGTTTGTTGTGAGACCTACAAGTTCTGTGAGAGGGTGCAGACGGACTCATTTGTATCCAATGAATTGGGTATGTAAACACATTCTGTTTCTAACTCCATCCATGTGTAGGCTGATCTTCATTGGTCCTTTCCAGATGACCCCGATGACCTCATCGTGACGTGTAATGGGCAGACCCAGCTGGAGAACTGGCAGCAGGAGCCCTCCCTGGGTCTGCTAAACCTCGTCTATGATGTGACGCCTCCTGACTTTGTGGATCTGGTCATCACGGAACTGGGAATGATCCCGTGCACTTCGGTCCCCGTGGTGCTGCGGGTCAAAAACGTCGATCAGTGAGCGCCCTCCATATCGGCTTATGTGATGCGCAAGGTCGTGCTTTTAGCATGCAATAAATGTATATCTGAAATGGCATACACTTTTAAATGAGTTTCATTTGTATTTTTTTTTTTTTTTTTGTGGTTCTTTTAAAAAGGAGAGTTGTTAGATATTAAGTAATCGTGCTAGGGAGGTCATCTTTGGGTGTGATGATAAGCTAACCATTAAAGGTTTTGTAATTGAAACTGAAACTTGGGCCTCTAAAAGGAATGTTATTGCTCCATAAACGTGGTTTATTTTAAAGACATGGTCTTTTAAACAAGCACAAAGGTAGTTTAACCTCACAGTCAACACATGATCCTCAGCCGATTGGAAGAAGCACATTATTCCTACATGGTGGTCATGATTCCTGATTGCAAAGGAGTGGTGCTTTCAATTACTCTTTAATTACCCTGAACATGCACACTAGAGTTTCTGAGTGAGGCAGATGCCTTTGGTTAATGACCTGGTGGGATGCAGTACTGCAAAGAAGTTGTTTCAAGAAAAACAAAGACCGACATCCTACAAAATGTTGCGGCATTTGACAGCAGAGCACTTTTATTTTCCTTAAAAAAAATTAATTTTTATTGGTTGGGATACCAAAAAAAAAGAACTGTTCTAAAAAGGTAAATGCTGCAATGAGTCTTATGTCAGGCCAACAGTGACCCATCCAGACTTTTAACTTGCCATTATTCAACCCATATGTTAGCACACTGCTTCTGCCATTTATAAAGAATAGTGTCAAAACATTGAGAGCAAAATCTGTTTATTTTCAGCACCATGTAGCACCATTTCACAAAAGAAAAGTGAGGGGGCTTTAAAGATCTTGACTCTATCAAACTTTTGATGCTTTGCAGAAACTTCATTTCATTATCATTTTCCAGAAAAGTCTTGAAAACCTGGGTAATATTTCATTTTGTACAACAGTACAAAGTGGAAACATCTTGACAAGATCTAATGCTGAAGCAGTAAAATATCTCATAAAAAGAAGAAAATAATACACTATTGCAAAATCTTTATTAAAACTCTGAACTTTAAACAAGATTAAGAAAGAAAAATACAACAGAAAAGACACATCCAGATTGTGGAGTGTATTTCAGGACAAGACTCTGAAACTTATGAAAGAGACAGTTGAGAGCCCTTCATGGTTGAGTCGAAGTGCCGAAATCGGTTTTCATTGTCGCAGTCATTTTGTTCACAGCCTTATGTTGTTCATCCCTTCTCGTCACACCTGCCCTCGTGAACTTTTCACCCCTCTCTATGTGCAAAACTATTGTGTGTGAAGTCTGAATTGGGTGTAGGTGTGTTTGCTTGTGACAATCCCCAACTAATCAACTTTCAGAAGCTGTTTTTTTAGCCAGAGAGCAGAATGGACAACTTTAAAGAGGAAATGAAGTACATACTGCTGGACCCAACACTAAACTCCCCCTGTTTGTTCTGGTCCATTGCAGCTGGCAAATGGACCAGAGGCCTTTTGTTCTTTTTTTTGGCTTCCAATAACTAAAATAAAATGAGACGTTGCAGCTAGTCAATCATTATTTCCTCCACCTCTGAATTCGTTATAGTCGTTCCTCTTTGCTATGACCTCTGTGTTTACTTTACTGTTGTAAGCCACACATATGACAAAACACCATGACCTATTCTGCAGCAGGAAGGGTTTCCTGCTGTTTTGAGCTCCGTTCAAAGTCTTGTGGACCTTGAACAGTGTTTACAAAGAAGAACGTCCTGCAACTTTGCGACCGCGCATCGACAGTTCGACTTAAGTCTGACCATGCTGGACAGGAGTCCAGCATGGTCAGTTGCCAGTTAGCCAGTTAGCCAAATAGTTGTCAGTTTGCTAAATTAAAAAAAAAAAAACAAAAAAAAACAAAACCAAAAGGCAATTATACAACAGCAGGAATATTAAATCGCCAACGTCTGTACAACAAATCTGCCATGACACTGCTGAGCAACCAGACCCACCAGCCTATTTGTCTAAGGGCAGTTTACCTAAAGGCAATACTATATATAAGGAAATATAACATAAAATTTTTCATCCTGAGTACATTTAAACACTAACACCTTTGAATTAAAGAGGTTAAAATCGTCATTAAAGTGCAACTAAACTTGCAGTTTTGGTTTAAATTTAACACAGCTTACCTGCTGGCCCCTCCTCCTTTTGCCACCTCCCAAAAAATAGTAAACTACACAGTCAGCATGCAATGAGTTGTTGCTCAACTTTTTCTAAACATGCAAAACATTATTTCTGGTGTAAACTCACACACATTTAGCACTTGTTTGACAGAATAATTCAGTGTTCACTCTTATCTGTAAGTCTACTTAAAAAAAAAAAAAGCAACACCAGTGGTAATCTTTGTCAAAATATTATGTAGCATTTTAAAATGTATGTTTTTACCTAAAAATTATTATAATAAAAATGCCTTTTTTTTTTCTCTCCCCAAAATAAAATACAGTTGCCCCTGAAAACAAATACAGTAACGTTTGTAAAATATTCACACCAGAGTGTGATGCCACCCTGGGCTTTGTCAGCATTATTATGTCTTTCAGGAGTCTGTTTCTTGTCAGATTAAAAGCAGCTCAGACTCAGAGTGATTTGGCTTTGCGTCTCTGGGTAATCCACAACAGGAAGGAGATGACAACTGTGGTTGCAGCAAGAGGCCCGAAAACCTTCAGAGCTGGGAATTCTGCCTATAAGCAAATTTAAAAATTTGTTGTTTAAAAAGTTTTTCTGCTTATCTTAATTTAGTAATAATACAAGAACCAAAAAAAAAAAAAAAAAAGTCTCCAAGTACCCACCTGCCGAAGACACTTGTATCCATGGTAATTTTCAGCACAGCGACACTCAAAGAAGCCAGGACCGTAGGGGCCGCAAAGGGAGTTTTCTGGACAATTCATAGCTATGGATTCCCAATACATGTCAACAAAGGTCAGACATTGCAAAACAAATATTTTTTAGATGTCTCAGACATGTTGTGTAACAAATATCTGCTGAACGTTGACCTACATATCTGTCCTGTCTGGTTGCACATGTTTTTCTGGTCCTTACAAAGCTGCTCCCCTTGTTTTACTTCCATCTCTTGCCATGAAGCATTCCCACCTGGACAAGCTATGTACTCTGGTAAAATCCTGAAGACACATTGATATTTGTTGAAGAAAAAGATTTTAAAAATACCAGTACCAATTTAAACAGAAGAAATGATCATTTTAAAGACACCTACAAGAATTTTAGGTCAAGAAATCCTTGGAAGACTTTATCACTGATGTTGGTAATGGGATTCAGTGAGAGATCTCTGCAAAAAAAAAAAAAAAAAATCTTATCAAGAACAAAGAAAGAAATGTTAGGAATATTGGTTCTGCCTAAGAATAAGATTGACATTTTTACATTAAATGTGAAAAATGTCAACAAATATGCGTATTTCTGCTCAGCACTGTATAATTATTTGCAAGAAATGGTGCAGAACAACTTCACACTTGTTGTATTTAGCAGAACAGCATAGTGTTCCAAAATGTTGCCTTGTAAGAAGAAAAAAAATACATGTCTAAGTTTTATGATTGCATTTTTGCAAAGTTCTCACCAACCAGTCTGACCAAAGCTTAACTTAATCTCTACAAAGGCATTTTCAAATATTTCAGACTGAAAGCTATTAGAGGGGCTTTAAAACATCTAATTGAAGCAAACGTTGGCCCTACAAATATTTTCATTTTGCCTCATGCCTTTGTGTTGGTGTCTATATATACATATATAAAAAACCCAATAGAACACTTAGAAGTTACATGTTGAAATGTATCCACTATGTGAAAAAATATCAAGGGGTATGAATGTTTTTTCTTCATACAGTAGTGTACTTACATCACCACCACTGTAGAGGCTCCTGAAAGGTCTTCCACTTGAGTCAGTGAACAACTGGATAAATCCAACCTGATAAATCAAAACCAAATATGAACATACAATTTACGAAAAATTAAACTTCGTTCTAAAATTCCACGTTTTCCCTACAGACGCATTGATAATGTCAGGTGAATTATGAAATTCTACATAACAAATTAGTTGTTTTCTTTACCCCTTTATTTTTAATTTGTATTTTTTGTACTAGTTTGGATACGTTTAAGGCAAAAAAAAAAAAGAGAGAAAAAAATAGCCTTGCAACATTCACTTTGAGCGCAGTATTGATATTTCTGTCGTACCCGATGATGCGTTCAGGGTCGCTTGAGTTATCGTTTGCTAAACAGCATCTCTTGTCAATCCGTCCAGCGGATATAGTGCAGAAGTCACCCACGTAGGTCTTGTTTTGTACAGTACCACCACAGAGCGAGCATACCTGTGATTTGAAATTGCATAACCAGACAAAAAAAGTAGTAAACAACAAACTGACACTGACAACCCCTACAAGCTTATCAGCTTTTAGGGGTTTATCAGGATTTTATCAGGATTTGTCGCGACGTTACTCCAGTGGGGAGAACACCAGTCTTACCTGCAGCCCAGTCAGCTGATAACTCGCGTTAAAATGCAACTTAAGGATAAAAATAAGAGCTACAGCTTCACACCAGCTTAGTAGTGCTTTCATTTTTTTAATTGACTGAAGTCATATGACGTGAACACGTGACAGGAAGCTGGTAATTTTGCGTCGCTTTTATGCGTGCGGCTAAGGACTATTTCATGTAAGTTAACCTTTTGTTTGTGGCGTTTATAGAACCAAAAATAAGGTGTGCATGGCTATATAATTGTGTAAGATTTATCAGAGAATTTTTTTATTTATGTTTTAAGACAAAACATTTTAACGTAGAAATTTTGTGATTGTTTATACTCAAACAGGAGACTATTAATATATCATAAATATTTAATTGTCTATGGTTTATTTTACTAAAACTGAAACCTTTTAATAAGTAACTCGTTTTGACGGGCTTTTCTGTCACTTTGGATTGTACTAATAAACAGGGAGAAAGTCTCATAAATGTCGCATGTGGAAATTTAACGTATAAGTGCATAACTAACTATTATATACATCATATTTTCTTTAGTATGCATTGGGGAATAATTTAGGAAAATATAAGCCTTATTTCGACATTTAGATAATTGGCTTTATTGTTCCTGTAAAAACCGGCAGATCAATGCGTCTGCCATATTGTGAGTGTCAAGTTCTCCTCTGGAACCAATGCAGTCCTTCATATAGGGCTTCCTGCATTAAAGCAGTACTAAAATTAACATTCATCAAATGTTAATCAATAATTTTATACACAAAAATATAAGTTAATTTTAGTACTACTCATGGTTGTCATTGAGAAATAAATATTAACTATATCTGTAAATCATAGGAGTGCAAACATATAACGGTGTATTAGAAATATTCATAGCCACAAGGCTGCCAACGTTCAATTTCATTTTGTGCACAATAATCAGGGTCTGCCCGTATTAGCATGGTTTTGTTAAAATGTGTCAAAAAATCAAAAGTGTTGAAGGCTGATGATAATTCAATAATAGTAAAATCATTAGCAAAAATCTACGCCGTGGTGCCAGTAGTAAGTGGTCACTAAATTTGTAGAGTGGCTAAAGCAGCTTCCAGGAAGAACCTCTGAGTTGCATGTCAAGAAGATGAGTTGTCAGAACAACTAATGTACTATCATCATTTGTGATGTATTTCCTTTTTTTCCAGTTATTTAGATAGTATAAAATACGGAAAAGAAGATATTGGACAGCGGCAAGACAGGCAGTACAGACATATTACTACTGAAAAAGAACTGTTGCATGCCTTTTTGTACGTGGAACAGAACTGTCACTCACAATATGGCGGCGATTTTAACGTACTATCTGGACGCTCGTGCAACTCCCCTATAAACCAGGGTGAGATGGTTAAGCCCAGAAAGATTGTTGCAATGCTTCTTGATGGGCCAGCAGTGGATACTTTGACTGTGGACGGAGCGGCTAGGTTGTAGAGGCATCACATCTGCGTTTTCAGCGGCCCTTGCTACATTTCTCCGGTATATTAACATTGTAGATTTTATTCAGCAAACGGAGTAGCTCTGAAAGCCACCAGAGTCAAAACCAACGGTACTGTCGCACATTTGGGAAGGTTCACCAACCGCTGTGTGTGCGACGCTTGAGGGACTGCAGGAACCAACTGCACCTTTTCTCCAGAAACTTCAGCTGCTTGTGCCAATGAACCGAAATACCCGAATGCCTTCAAGCTCAGTTCTTAAAAGTGGGTGGTTTTATTTTTCCTAACCAATAACGTGTAGCGATGAAAGAGACATTTTTATGCGCACAGTAAAGGTGTAATTACCCAACACTTGCAAACATGGCTGCTGTGTGAACACCAGACAGAAAAGTTTAACACTGACGTGGGAGAAGTTTAGAGCATTCATGAGCAGCTGCTCGCTCAGTAAAATGCTAGGCTTTCGCCCCTAGTTTGGTACCGCCGTCTCTGGACCTCCGAACCGGCGAACGGACTGCGTCGGAGCCGCCTCCTCCTTCGTAGGCTTCAGAGAGTCACCGCAGTGGACTTTGTTGGGAAGCTGTGGTGCCTTGCTTGCCACCCCAGCCTCCGGTGGAGGCGTTTAAGGACTTATCTACTGACTGCAGGGTGTGTTTGGAGATAAAATGCATTTTTCCATACCCGAAACGGAGGTTCGTTCGGGTGAGAATGGTTCAAGCTATGTGGTGAGTATTCAACTTTTCCTGCTTTGCCAACTACGCTGTTAATGCTTACTTCAACTGGCTACAGGTCGGGCTAACGTCAGTGCACCAAACGTTTTAACATGTACGGAACATATATTTATTTTTCTTCTGCCTTGAACTTTCTTGTTGCCTTCAACATACTATAGACATTACATGTAGAGAGTCTTAAAAAGAATTAGAACACCCTCTATTGAATGTTCTCAAATCCATCACTGGTTATTGTTATTTTATCTCTGGCAAAGAAAGTGACTTAATTGTAACAATTTACTCATCAAGCAAACGATGGACAGAGTGCATCATTTGCCTTATAATCAAGAAAAAAATATATAAAAAAATGTTTTCTATCTAACCAAAACGTTTGGACACCCTATGCCCAATAGCTAATCTCTCCCTCTTTGATTGAAATTATTTTAGTGAGACGTTTCTTGTTGCCATTTACCAGACTCTCCACTTTCAGCTGTGGGGGATTTTAGGGATTTCTTGCACTTACAGCCCATTTAAAGTCATCATCCCTCAACATTTCAGTGAAATTCAACTCTGTCCATTTCTTCTCCAAGGAATGGATGTTGTTCTGTTCAAAGGACGTTTACAGATGCTCTTATCATGTGCTCCTAATGATATTTGCCTATCTGTAATTTTGGCCATTTTAAGGGGTTGAATTAATGTTATGGTGTCCTAATAGCACACAGTAACTGTGTTTAATATGCACGCATTTATTAATACACTCATTGAACAAGCAGTGAAGAAATTGTAAAAATAATAATCCTGACAATATGGGCTGTTTTTTTTTTTCTTCAAAACGTTAACTTGAAATTATCATGACAACGATAAATCAAATCAAAATTCTTATCATGACATGAAATTTATCACGGTAAACGATGCGATAAATGCCGACCCCAAAGCCAGGCAATGGATTTTTGCCATATAAGTACTTGAAGATATTAACTGATAAGTTATTGGGGGGGGATGAGGGGGGGAAACAACCTTATATTTGGGTAATTTAAACAAGGTTCTGTTGTGCCAAACAAGTTCTAACTAGAATTAAGCCCGATAATGATCAAGGGTTTTTTTACGCTAAACTCCGACCTGCATTAGCGAATAAAAGCTGCTTTTGATAAGACGGCACAGCCAGTTATGGCCTCACAAATCCAATGATTTGAGGGGGGGGTGGGGGGAAGAGGCAACCGCAGACTCGCTGGTGGTAACACCAGCTATAAGTAATGTGATTTTAGCCTGTTAAACAACCTAAAAATAGTTTAGTTTCGCTGCCTCTGGTTTTCTTTCATTGCCCACAAAAGAGCATCAGATCTCTCAAGAATTTCATACTACACTTTAAGCGCTTTGAGAAGATTTAGGGTTTGCCACCATGGTGTCAAAATCCTTATTTAGTAGGAAACACAGCCAGCATTGCTTTCATTTAGTCTCCTAATAGATTTGCCAAGCCAACGGAGTCTCAATAACTCAACAGAAACGGTGTGTTTCTTTCTTCGTTTTTTTTTTTTTTTTTTTTTAAGAAAAGATCTATGTGGTTATTTTTCTAAAACTATTTGAAAGAAATATATTTTTCTTGTAAAAGTCCATTGTGGTTGAGCAATGCAGGGAGTCGTATTGTTTTGACACCGACCTCTGCATCTGCTCCCGCTGCAACATTTTCCTAAGCGAACAGTCAATGTCAGGCGGTTTCTGGGCCTTTTCAAAGGCATCTCATCTCAGCAGTGTTCATTCAGAAACCTCTCACAGTATTCCGTGTTATAAGGCTGAATAGTTTTCATGATGCGTGGTTTCTCGGATGTTTTTATGCTTTCCAGGTGGTTTAAAAATGTCAGCCGCAGCATTTGACTGCTGTTCACATGGCCTTGTGCCGGCTGGTTCAAGTGTCAAACAACTGCAGCTTAAGACCTCTCATCTTGACTCCATGTGATCCAGAGAGAAGACAGGATTTTTGGAGCGAGCTTATTCATATTGACAACCTCTGTCTTTGTGGTAGCTGAAGATGACAAGTAATTTAAGCATTTTTTTTTTTTTTGAAAGGATTCAATCTAATATCAAGCATTTCTCCTTGGATTTTGTGCTCCAAATAGAAGCTGCTGCAAATTTCCACTTTGAACCGTTTGTGTTGTCATTCCTGTATTGTATTTACTTTACTCAGTACAATTTCTGCTTGCCCAGCAGTGGAACAATTTGCAGATCAGCTCCAGCTGACTGTCATTGTGACCTTCTTGTGACCGGTTTTCAGGAAAGGACTTTGCTTGATTATATTATTAAAAGATGTGCTGTGCACATTGGAACTAGTTGGGCACAAAATATGCAGACCTTGCACTAAGCTTTGTAGACTGAGAAGGCACACTTTTTTTTTTTTTTTTTTTTTTTTTTTTTTTTTTATGTCTGCTTCTCTGCAAGTGCTGACCGCTTGTTCACACTTCCTGTTTTTTTTTATCTGGTGCCCTTTGTTTGCCTTGTTCATGTGGCCTTTACAGCTAGTGTCCTAAAAAGTCTGAAGAAGTGTAAAAATTAAACTTAAGTGCCACTGTATGGTGTGTTGACAGCATTGTTCATTTAAAGCTGCCACAGGCAAAAAGAGTCGCTGGGGAATCACAGAATCTGCATGGAGCTTTGTAGGCGTTCAAAGAAACTTGGATTTGCAAAAAACAGTTTTTCTGTTGCAGAAAAATCCAAATAATGAGGAGAAATTTCATCTACGTGGGTATCATCTTCACTCAATGATATTTTGAATCATTTAATTTAAATCTTTTAAAACAGTTTTTAAGTTGCTCATGTGGTTTTTTTTTGTTTTGTTTTGTTTTTTTATTTTTGTTTAATTTTCCAGGTTTTTCAAAGCATTTATGTCTGAAGCCTCAGCAGCTTTTAATAAATCAAAGGAGGATGATTATAAGGTGAAGATCAGAAAGTCAAGCTTACAGATGATTTTAGGGTTGGAGTTAAAAAACAAAATTGGATTTTCTGTGCAAGGAAAAACATGCATTGAATCTACCCAAAGTGCTTATTGTACGCAAAAAATGCAGGGTCATTCTTCCTTCCTGCCTTGATACTGTGTCCATTTGTTTTGTTTTTTTTTAAAACCCCTTCAAATTCCTAAGCAGCTAGGTTTGTAGTTAGAAGTAAGTATTGGTTTGTATCCTCTGCTTTCAGTGAATTCAATGTTTTAAAGTAAAATAAAAAATAACTGGATGCAAATTTACCTGCAGCACCTCATTAAGAAGCTGCATTTATTAAACCAGTGATCCGCTGTTAATATTAAGACAGAATAGGAAAGGAAAGAGTTAGTCTCTTCACATCCGAAGAGGATAAATCCTCAGATTGTAGTTGGAGTTGGTGTAACCTTTGTGGGCGCGGCTGATGTTTCTAAGAATTGTTTTGCTCTTTGAGAGTGATCATCTTTTCCTGGAGATGGATTTATGGAAGGGGTTTCAGTGAGAACTTCTGCCAAAGCAAATAATTTAGCATTTCCGTTGCTACTCCTGCTTATTGGAAGACCGAAAGAAATGTGCTTCTCTCTTGTTTAACATTTTGAAATCTTTTTATGCTTAACTTGACTTGTTGGTCCAATAAAAACAGGGGTGACAAAACTCAAAGTTTGTCCACCCAAGCAAGAAATTTAACTTTGATTACACTTTGCTGTCAAAGAAAACATTTTAAATATCAATGTATAAAAAATGAAAACAAAAGCTATTTTTTTTTTTTTTTGCAACTTTGTAACGTGCATTTCTGTAAATATACATAGTCAGATGTTAGAGAGAGGTGAAATTAAGGTGTAGGATGTCGTCTACTTCCTGAACACATTCTTGTGACTTAATTACCATGTTGTTTTCCTTAGCAGAAACATTCATCAGCGCTTTGCCAAAAAAAAAAAAAAAAAAAAAGTCATGCAGTGGATGCAGACCTGTATGAGATTTTTTCAGTAAGATAACCTTGAGGGAATAATTGCCTGAGCTCCATGAATGCGGAGAAGGACATTATCTCTGGCATCTCATTTAAAGAAACGTTTTAGCTTTATGATGGAAGATTTGAACGGTTTCGAAATTGTACATTTTAAAAATTTCTTTATGCTTCATTTACAATTTCATCTTTCTTTAGAAAGCTTTTTAGGAGATTACTTACACAACCTTTCTTCCATTTAAATTTTTTTGTTTTCATTTGGATCTGCGCTTCCACCTGCAGGCCTACAACATTCACGTCAACGGCGTGCTGCACTGTCGGGTACGCTACAGCCAACTCCTCGGCCTCCATGAACAGGTGAGGCTCCTGCTGTCACAATGCACCCTCCTCCTAGGTGGCACATAGGCAGCGTAAATACCATCACACTCTGTGACCTTTCCTGCTTCTTTATGCTGTATTCTTGTTCTAAATCTGGTTTAAAGCTTTGTGCTTTTTTTCCCCTCCTCCCTCTTTGAAAGCCGTTGCCTGTTCAATGGCAGAATTACAGAGGGGATGTGGAAGGAATGTACTTGGTCTTAGTTACATGTCACCTGCTGAGAAAAGGAACCTAATCTGGGGGAAAAAAAGCAGTTTTTTTCTTGAGTGGATTAGTTAAAAATTATTATGCAGGAAAACGTCTTTCTGGCTGCAAATTGTCTTCAGGAAAGAAAAGCCTGTAAGAAATTAGCGTGGTTGTTAAAATCAACTCATGTGTACCCAAGTCTTGTATTTCTAAACATTTAATGAATTGGCAAGAAGCATAAACTTTACAATCTTTATTCTCCAATCTGTGTCCTCCTGTTTGAGAGTTGCTGTTGCCTGGTAACAGGGTGTGGAAGAGACAGGCTCAAATCTTCCCTGAGCATCAACCCCAAAGGGCTTCTAATGTTGAATGCATGACCCCGAAAACACTGAAGCGAATACAGGCTGCATACTTTACTGTCACTCTTAAGCAATTCTGAATATTTACTGGCTGACTGGTTTTCGCTCTGTCTAAATATTTGGTGCAAATATTTAGATGGAAACCAGTGAAAACCAGTCAAGTTCAGCTCCAGAGATCCTAAACGAGCTCGTATTCATGCAGGTCAGATTTTATTTTGGTGGGTGTTCATGAGATTTTTCTCTGCAGATATGAGCTTAACTGTACATTCAACCTGTGCTTCCTCAGTCAAGCTGAAAATAGCACAAGGCAATATTGAGGTATATTGAGGCATAAATTTCCATCCTTCCCTTTGCACTCACTTATCACGGTCCTCTGTCACTATGCTGCTGTATGTGTGGGAGTCAGGACCTGGGTGCTTTCATAGTCTTAAAACATGTCACTTAAGTCCAAATGATAATTGGGATGTACAGCTTTTGCCTGAGGAAACGTGCAGGCTGGAATTAGACCGCATCTGGTGTGCGATTCTGCTTTTGTGAGGTTTTAGTTTAGGACTTGGAACTCTTTAAAGCAACAGCTTTCAGATGATAGAAAATGGAAAATGAGGCAAGACGCTGGAAAGCCAAGTAAACTTGGAATCGCCAGACGTTCGGGAATCCAGATGTGAGTTTGCGTGGTATGCACGGAAACTCGCAGCTATTTATTGAAAAAAAATATATCTTAAAATAAACCTGTGATTCATCTCAAATCGCCTGAATCTATCTTTTTATAGAAATGAATTTGAATCATTTTAACTGAAGAGGCCGCCTCTGTCACCGTCTGACTTCCCTAAGATTCAGGCAGAATTTCCCTAAATAGTCTGTTTATTCGTAAAAAGCCCATCTATGAAGGCTGCAGTTTCAAAACCTGTCTGAGCTGAACCACTTCTGATTTGCGCCCTCAGATAAAAAAGGAATATGGCAGCAATGTGGTACCTACCTTCCCCCCAAAGAAGATCTTCACTCTGACCCCTGCTGAGGTGGAGCAGAGGCGAGAGCAGCTAGAGAAATATATGCAGGCTGGTAAGTTATCCTGTCATGATTTCTGACTGAAAATAAGTTTTACTTTAGATCAAATATAAATGTAGAAACTGAAAAAAAATGCACTAGTGTTTGGATTTTGGTTGCACCGCAACCTTCGTTTCTCTGCTGTGAATGTTCTGACCCAATCATGTATGGGATTGAGTCACAGATTATTTAATTTTTAAGTGATTGATCTTTGACTAAAGTCGACCCATGATACCAGTTTGATGGCATCTTTTGCTTAATCTAAAGCAGACCATCGGACCAAGAGTGGATCAGTCCATTTTTAAGAAGCTGAACCTATTTTTGTGTACATTTCTTAAATATTTTTTTTCATCTTGTACAAGAGTATTTTTAAAGGAAGGTCTGTACTAGTTGCTCCAGCTTCCTCTGTCTTTGTCATGTGAGCTGCTGTGGACTTTGCTCAGAAATCCCTGAACCGCTGCAAAAAGCAGCTAAAACACAAATCAAAGAAGTTTGTGACGTTTTAAAGCTAAATTTATAATGCAGGAGAACATTTTCTGTAAGTGATCTCGGCACACTGAAATGTGTTTAATCAGATATATTTAGTAACATATTCTAGAGTTTATTTTAGGTGACTTGTCAGAACACAATAGTAACTTTGTAACCTAGTTAGCAAACGTTAAAGTATCACATTAAAACTGATCTGCTAAAACTCTTATTTTCACAAAATATCTGTTGCAGCCAATAGAAATGGAAAATACAGCACCATAAATATCATCGTAAGTGTAGCGCTGACGAAATGTGGTGTAACTTTTCCGTGTTTTAATGCTAGAGCTTTTCCAACCATTCACACGACACAACTTAAATTATTCCTGTTGTTATTGTGAAAATTCATATTTTACTATAAGAGCTGGTTATACTGTTGAGAGTTCAGTTATGAACAAACTGATCTCGGTACTGACAAACAAACTACGCCACATGTGGTCAGAGGTAAACAAAAAGAAATGGAGACCCTCATTTACTGTGAAGATTTTAAAAAGGTCCAAGTTAATTCCTTGGATGATTGTCTGTGACCTAAAACGACCTTTATTTATCTTTATCCCTCTGATTGTCATTAAAAATATTTAAAATGTGCATAGTATTTTACAACAAGCTTATTTTGTTTCTATAAACATTCCCTATGATATGTTTAAGGACTTTCTTCAAAGCCCACATTAAATATTTGTGATTCCAGGCATATTATCCAGATTCTTTAAACAGGTTGAGGTGAACTTGCTTAATATACAGATGCAGAACTGGTAGCAGTGCAAAGCAGCGACTTTAATACTCAGGCACCGGCAGTTACAGCAGAACAACGAAGCGTTGTTCCAGTGTGTGTTTGCTCATAGTCTGGGAGCATACACGCACACACACACACGCACGCACAAACGCACACACACGCAGGGTGTTCTTGGCCACAAGTCCACTTGGTTACATCATGGCTTTTTACATAGTTATGGAAACTTGGCTGCAGTAAACACAACCTCTTCTGACTGACTCAGAGGGCTCCAAACTTTCACATTTGGCCAAATGTTTCGACTAATTTGTTGAAGGATAATGGCTAATGGGCCGTCATGCTCAGACTCACTGATGTAGTAGCTTGGCAAGTAAATATTGAGTGTTTTTGCAACTAAAATCTTTTATTTTAGGAATGGAGCATAAAAACAAAATCTATTTTATTCTTGTCTTTCCAATGTCCAATAATGATTGACAGAGATCTAGCAGAAGCACAAAGTTACATGGTACAATGAGGGTAATCGTGATGTAAAAAGAAAAGAGGAAATTGCCCCACCTAAACATGTTTTGACAACATTCTGAAAACACACTTGACTAATTACTTGAATAATCAAACATGTTTCTCTGTTGCTGACAGAAATCACTCAAGCTGAATAAAGAGCTTAATTAATTGCAATCAGAGTTTTGTCTTCTATCGTCTTTTTGCAGTTCGACAACATCCTTTGCTGGGAGCCAGTGAGCTTTTTAACAGCTTCTTGAGGAAAGCACAGCAGGTTGGTGTTTTCTTTTTCTGTCACTACACTCATCCTGTTTCTGCCACGCCACATCATTTTGCCTCAACAGTAATGGATTTTTTTTTCCCCTTTGTTTTCGTCTCAAGTAGCAGAAACTATTATGTCTTGTTCTGTTGTTGTCGCTGTACCTTATGAAGATGCTACCTGTATGCAAGATGTGTTGGATGACGTGTGCCTCGCATGCTGCTGGAAATCATAGCAAGAGCTGCCTTTTGGCAAATGTGTCACCATAGTTGTTTAATGTGGGGGAGCTGGATCCTTTTGAACTAGTATGTCATAGCCAAATAGAAAAGGGTGAATCTGATGATTCATCCTGGATGACGTATGCCAAAAAACTCTTTGTGCAGCTCCTCAAAATGAGCTGAAGGAAGTGAGACCGTAAGAGCATAAACAAATTTCAAATGAAAGGTTATACGTGTCACACTCAGGGTGACACGTATTTGCAAGACTGTGATTCACCTTCGTGGGTAAATTCATTCGTCCAAAGCCACGTACACCCAGTCTGCCCTCCTCTTCTCTTATATCACCACGGTAGTAAGTTTTTTGAGCACATCGCTAGTCAGACAGAGGGCTGTAGGTGTAGAATACGAGATGATTGACCTCCCACTGTAGGCGTTTCATCTGCAGTTTTGGCGGGGGGGCTAAGATCCCCCGCAGAGGGATAAGGCAAGATGAGAAATAATTGAGAGGAGGTGATGAGAGACCGCCTGAAGCCTGAAGAAGCAGGAGCTGTCGTCTTTAATATCTACTTCAGGGACAGTCAGAAGCTCACGTAGTCCCGACATGTGTGTTAATGTTTTATTGATTTCTCCAAGACGTAGCCCATCTTCAGCTCTGCACTGTGATGATTTCACAGTGCAGAGCACTGAAACTAGTGTTTATTTAAGTAATTGATTACTATTTCGATTTATATTGACAATTGATTAATTGGATAAAAAATATATATATATATATATTTATTTCTTGACTAAAATGCAATAGCAGCATTCCTTTAGTTAATGCTTGATTATTTGTAGCAAATTATGCAGCTGCAGCTAAAAAATATGCTTCTAATAATAATAAAAAGCTCAGCTGTTTTTTTTTGTTTTCTGAACGTCAACACAGTGTAGGGCTGATCTGTTATTTATTTATTTTTTATTTTTTATTTTTTTTGATTAACCGATTTAATAAATGTATAGCAAAAGGTGCCTAATATGAGATTTTATTTCTTCAGAATTTGATCCCGGTGAAGCTAAAATCCTGTCATTAGAGGAGTTCCGTGTAGAACATATTAAAGTTTTTTTTTTTTTTATCTTGAAGCAAAACATATATATTTTTCTATAACTTTGGCTTAATTACTACTGAGTATGTTGTTATTTCAGCAAGTGACTTTTCTGAGTCTGAATACTCCAGTTAATGATTAATTGATTACTAAATTAGATTAACAATTGATTAATCCCAATTAATCCAATTAATTGTTTTAACCCTAGATGACATCTTAAAATGATATCTATATGTGCACAAGTTCAGGTTTGTTGTGAGTTTTTAATAGTTCACATACAGACTCAAATACAGACAGCATACATTGACCTAAGTTTTTTAATAAGTGGTGCTGAAGGATGTAGAATATGTTCATGTCCCAGAGCCTTTGAAGTTCTTGTTTCTAATAAACACATAAATCAACTGTAGTAGATGTGGAGAACTGTAGTTAGCCGGGAAGTGAAAGTTCTTAGTTTCCAACTCTAATGGCTGTTTATCAGCCTGCAGTGTGTTTCACGTATTTGGCTCAGTGTGGTTTTACTTGTGAAAGACTGGAATGTAAACACACAGCCAACCCATGAAGCTGAATTAATTCCTGGATTGTTTTTGTGTTGCTCCCACAGGAGACGCAGCAGATTCCCACAGAAGATGCGGCTCTAGACATCTGTCTGTCCAACGGTCAGAAGGTCACCGTCAACATTCTGACTTCAGATCAGACAGAGGACGTTCTCGATGTAAGTGGAGAGCGTAATTTGATACACTCTCCTTATGCTACATCTGTGTCTGGAATGAATTTAAAGGAAAGGGGCAGGCGTCTTGATGAAGGAAGCGTCAGATCTTTTACATGTATTTGACCGTTTTTCAGAGAATATCCTGTAGACTCCCAGTGCGCTCTAAGCATGAATCAATCAATCAATAAATGTGCCTCAGCCAATATCACTAAAATTCATAGATGAACCAGAAAGTCAAGATGGCAAATAAACCATGACAAATAATACAGACACACTTCATCCTTACATCCTTTTAGTATTAATCCGCCTCCCTGAAGTTTACGGCACATCATGATTTTCTTATTATCTTTTCTTTATTAAATCTCCTTCAACTCAGATCTTAAAAACACACATTGGCACATAAATGTTCTAAGCCATTTCTTTTTCATCTCTTGTGGATTTTGGCCTGCGATTATTATTATTATTTTTTATAAAAGCTTAACCACAGTTAACCTCTGCTTACATGAGTATGACTCATAGAACAAAGTTGTACATGTTGTACCAAAACTAAGCATGAATTGAATGTTTCTACAGCTTTTAAACTGTAACACATTATAATAACTTTGTACATTTGTATTGCATATCAGGCAAAAATACTCATGTCATGGTTTAGAAATGGTGGCTTTTTAAATTTCACTTACAAACGGTATAAAATTTTTTATAATCGAAATTTTTTGTTTAAAACAAGTTTCACCTTGTTTTAAACAAAACTAAACTAAAATCTGATTTAATGTTTCATCAGGCTGCTGCAGTAAAGCTCGACCTTCCAGACGACCTCGTGGGATATTTTAGTCTCTTTTTGGTCCGAGAAGGGGTGGATGGAAACTTAACATGTGAGTTACATTTCAATTATCCCATTTATGCTTTATTTTGGCTTAGACTAGGTTGAAAGATTGTGAAGTTCCTGGAAATCTGTGTAAATCTACCTTGTGTTTAAAATGAAATATTTCTGGTGCTAATTTTATCCGCTTGGTTTTGGCTATAAATACTTAAGAAATATATCTTTTTTTAAATTTTTTTGTTATTATTACCCAGCATCAGTATAAACCAGGATTAGTTTCTGTATGCATCTTCCTTAAAAACACTTTAATTGACCTAACAAACTAAACTAAAATCTGATTTGAAATGTTGGGGATTTTATTATTAAGTGGTGAAAATAGTGGAACAGGGAGAAATGGATCTGCTCCATCTTTCTGTGGGGATAAACACAGCATTAAAGCAGCAGAATGGACACACATTTGAATTCTTGCAGGTTTTCCCAAGCTGGGAACTGTCCAGATGGTGTCCCATCATCCCTGGTTGTTTATGGGTGCCATCATTATTCTTGTCCTTGAGATTTAAGATGCCTTCGTTCTTCACTGTTTCTTTTCCCCTGTGTCTCTCTTAGTTGTCCGGAAGCTTCAGGACTTTGAGTTGCCTTATGTATCGATTACCAGCCTGCAGAGCTCCGATTATCACATAATCTTGCGGAAGAGGTAAAAAGCACCTGTTCTCCTTATGAGTTTCATCATGTCACTCAGAAAAACTCTGTACTCCAAGTTGATTGTCTAATCCTGTAATTAAGTAGGATATCGTTTCTTTCTTGGTGTTATCAAAGTGTTATTTTAAATTGTTATTGGTAAACTCATATCTGTGTTGAACCAGAGAATTCTGCAAATCTGTCATTATAGTCATTCTCAAAGCGACAGATAATTTGAAGAGAGACTCGTTTTCTGTACTGTGCATTATTTATCAATGGTGGAAAGAGAGTAGTTTTCATGGTAGACCTAGAAGAAGTAAAGATAACACAGTGACATTAGATGACCTTTTGTGCCAATTGCAGGCTTCCTCTTTCAGTTCAGTATGCAGTTACTCCTACAAAGTCTGTCATGACTCTCATGATTTTGTAGCTCTTTCCTGTTGAATTGACACTTTTTATCACAAATGAGGCTTAAACTTGCATGAAAAACATTCACATTCTTCTGCACAGAGAATGGGAGGTAGTGATATCTAGAGATGCATGCCACCCTTTGTATGATCACTATGAATTGCAATTGGAATCATGTAATAATTCTATTTAAAATTATTAAATTTTAAGTGTCCAAAAGGAAATTTGGACACTTGGTCTGGCCGAGTGTTTCACAACTGTGGAAAAGAGGAAACATGTCAGCTATAAGCCCAGGAAATAACTTCTGCTGTTCTTCATCTTGGGAGTGGAGGTTAGGTGATGTTCATTTTTCAACCATGTGAATCATTACTTAAAAATGAAAGTGCAAGTATATTTTACCATGAAGTTAGACTGTTTCCAACATGCTCTAAAATTTAATGAGTTGACCTTAAACTCTAATATGACCAGAGTTCAAATTCATGACAATATAAAGAATAAACAGTGTAGTTCATAGGAAGGGTAGCCAGTAGAAAGATGATTAGGTTTCCAAAGGTAGAATTAAAAGAAACTCTTCTGGAACAGTTTATTTTGGACAGACTAAACAACAAAATTTGCCCAGAATTGTACAGCACTATTTGATGAAAATAAGAAACTGCATACAGATGTAAAAAAATAAATAAATAAATGAAACTCATACAAAGTGCTTGGCATTGACCCATTTGATAACCACAGGATTAGTTGGGCAACTTAAAATCGTAATGTCTTCTGCATACTAAAGTATTCTAGATTGCCCATTAGCCATATTCTAAATAAGAGCCACAGACAAACAGGTCAAATTGATCAAAATGGATTCCATCAACTAATTAAAGCAGTAAATCTACCAGAAAATGTTTTAAAAAATGATTTAAAATTTAAAAAAATAAAGTCTGAGGGAGTGAGCTATAGACAGAAATAGCTAAGAATTAAAAGCGCTGTGTGGTGTTAACCCAACTGCATTTAACAAGAGGTTGCATGTACAAGGCATACTGGAAACTCCTCAACCACTCTGAATATATTTAGTCACTATGCCTTGTGCTGCATATTATAAAAGTAGAAAAACATAAGCAAACATCCCTGGGTTGGGACAAATCCACATTTCTCTGTACATTCCGAAGTCTGACTTCTCCCTTTGTCAACACAACGTATTATTTTAACTTCCTTGGGAGTTTATTCTGTGGTTACCAGGCCTCCTGCGAACTCTGGAGGTACACAGGATGTTTACCTTCTTTTTCCCTGAAGTAAAGTCTCAGTCCTGCTGACCTAGTTTCAGCGAGAGAAGAATGAATGTAGAACTAACAAGTTGAGGAGGAGGATAAACAGACCCCCTATATGAGATTACAGGATAGGCTCGGGTTAAAACGGATCAGAAAGTTCTCTTTGCTAAATAATAAAAATGAAAAGGATTTGTCTACAAAACACTGTTTTTATGTTTGTCGAGTTACTGCTTTTATTGGTTGTAAAAATAAAGAATTAATAGCAACTAAAACCGCAGCAGTCCTTTACTGCTCTCTTCTTTTTCATTCTGTTTTGTTCTCTTTTCTTTTTCTCTTAAATTTTTGATGCTGTCACATCTTTGCTCAAATGTCTTTGCTTCTTTCATATGATCAATTTAAGTATGATTTTTTTTTTTTATCGTTTTTTTTCTCTTTCCTCCAGAACCATTGTAGATATTTTTTTTTTTCTAGGTTTGCCAAAAAATGTCAGAAAGAAGGCAAATTTTGACAGGCTACAAAAATGACTAATAATCAAACGCGTGATGTTTATCTGTCACAGAAAAGTCGTTCCAAAAGTGACTTTGATGTTTTTGAAGAAAAACATCAAATCCATAATTGGTTAATTTTTATTATTGTATATTAATATTATATCTATTTGCATCAACATTTGATCTGTCTTTAAACAGAGTTTGTTTGTGTCTTTTTCTTCCAAGTATTAATTTGTAAGTATCTCACTCTGCTTAAACCCCTTTGAAGCACATCAGTGTCCAAATTGAACCATTTATCTTCTCTTTATTTCCCTTAAAAATATGAGCTGTAATTGTTGGTGACGGCTTAAGTTTTTCTGTATGGTAAACTGTTATTCTTTTAAAAATGTCTTTCATCAGCTATTGGGACATGGCGTATGATGGTGATGTAATGGACAACAGAGTTGGATTGAATTTGCTTTACGCCCAGGTGAGAAGCTTCCTAAGTTTTCTGAATACTTTATTATTTTCTGCCCAGCTCCAAGCTTTGTTTTCAAAACGCCACCAGTGCCTGGTAAGATGTCTGGATAAATATTAAAAAAAGAGCATAATGTCATAGGAAAAAAAATGTTTCTTTCCAGATTTTCATACTGTCATGTCCTACTGCCTGGATGACAAAATAAGTGTTCTTCTTTGTTGGTGTTGTATAAAAAAATCGCACATTGTTGCGCAGATCTGCTCATGGGTTCAGATGTGGGTACATGAAGATACACATCTGTGTGTGCACCCCCACCTACACACACACACACACACACACACATTAGTGTGCCACGCTGCAGCATTTCTCAGCAGGTGAAAGAAATCTGGTCCAATCAGCAGCACCCTCAACTTGGGTAATATAAGGAATCCACCAAACATTTGGCTGGTTTTGCAACAGAGCTGAGGAAGGCAAACACAGCCTCCAAAGCAGCATTTCAATGGAAATGGACTGAGATTAAACAAGGACTACCGGTACGCTGTGCACTGGACTCAGTTGAAATGTAATTTGACTTTGGTTTGGATTTGATAAAAAGAAATGCAGAATTTATTGAAGAAACAGTTTGCACTGTTAGTTTTTTACAGTTAGTTACCATGTCTGTATTTTGTTCCTTCATCAATCACGTTATAGCTTGAGTTTATCTCTTTACTCAAAGGTGGTTTCGTTTTAATGGCTAAGGGGGGCAGATGCACTAAAGTTTTGTGAATAGATCTTGGCTCATAGAAAAAGGTGAAAACCTTTGTGAGTTCTAAACCACAACCTCGTATAAGACATAAGGTGTTTTCTTAAAATGTTGCTTTCATCCATCTACACAATCCGTCCATCTGTCAGTCTGTTTAGCTACTTCCCTGCAGTCTGTTGGTTTTTGCGTGTTCTGCAGTAATCAACATTGGTAGATGTTTCTTGGTGGAACAACATCAATAATTCAGGAAATTTCAGTCTGGAAAAGTATGAAACTATCATGCAAATGTTCTTACTGTAGCACACAGGAAAAAAAAAATAGATAAGACCTGATTGTGTTTCCATCTAGCATCTGTTGCTTTTTAATCTACTGCGTGCCTGCCAGCTCCTAGAACCAAATGAAGGGAATAAAAAAAACAATTAAACAGTTTTGTCCGTGGGTGGAAAACTGCTTTTCTTCATCTGCTGTGTCCCTTCATTTGCCAAACTTGATGTCAGCTTATTTAGTTTGTGTAGCACTTTGAAATCTTTGTGTTTTTGTTTTGACCTGTTTAGTCCAGAATACCTTTATGTATTGTAATAAACTCTTGTGCTGATTTACAATTTTAAGAAAGAAATCAAGTTGACAAAGGTTTCTTTTGTATGTACAAATTTGTTCATCTTTTGTGGAGATTTTCCCACCTGAACAGTTCAGTTTGCAATTCTTCCAGTGCAATAGTAAAGTCGGTCTGATTTATTCTGTTCAGAGGACTTTATCTTCCTCCTCTTGCTTCCCCAGACATTGTCTGACATCGAGCGAGGCTGGATTCTAGTCAACAAAGACCAGCACAGGCAGCTAAAATCACTGCAAGAGAAAGGCTCCAAGAAAGAAGTAAGGACTTCTCTTTAAAATTATTTTTCACTGAAATGTCAGCCGAGACCCAAAAATTTTGTCCAACTGTAAATCCGTTTAGGACAAAACTGCCTCTGGTAGATGCTGGTTTGCATTTCACCCAGGTTTTCCCATTATTGATTTATTTTGCCTATTTAATTGTTTCAAATTTCTTTTGTTTCTTTGTGTTTCCTTAAGTTCATCCATCTTGGCCAGACCCTGAAATATTATGGCTACTTAAAGTTTGACCCGTGCATCACAGACTTTCCCGAGAAGGGCTGCCAAGTCATTGTCAGCGCCGGCAACAATGAGCTCAATTTCCACGTCAAGCTGCCCAGTGAGCAGATGAAGGAGGGAAGCTTCAAGGTCACGCGCATGAGGTGCTGGCGAGTCACGTCGTCTGTAAGTGGAACCTGTGTTTGTGAAATCCACTGAGAATTTCTGTTTTCTTTGTCTTTGTTTTACATTAACAGCTGCTGCTTCTTTGAAGTGCCAAGTTTCACGTTTAATTTGTTCATTTGTACTCTTTTTATATTGAAGTTTTGTAATTTAGGCAAGCACAGCCAAATCATAACTATCTTTTAAACCTCAGTCTCCCGTTTTTTTTCTTCCTTCTTGTTCTTTCATTTTTTTTTTTCCCCAAATTGCAACCTGACCTGGTTTTGAGGCCCACCAGGGGTTCGAGTCTGGAGATAAATCCTCCCTAGTCATGAAATCTTTTCTTCATCTTTGAAGAAAAACACGTGCACACCTGCATCCTGTTAAATATTGACTTTCAGCGCAGTCAAAATTCTCCATGGAATCAATTTCTCATTCATGAAGAGTTATGAAGTGGTTAGTTTATTACCCAAACCACCTGATTTTGTTATGTCTAAACATTTGAGGAATCCTTTATGGTCTAAATATCTCTAGATAAACGGATCGATATTTCTAGATACGGTATGGAAAATAGAGCCGTCGGTATCGACATTAGACGCAGAGGCAACATCACACTCTGTGTTTAAAAGAGAGCTTTTATTCGTTAAACACAGGCTCACTGATTACAGACATCCTGAACTGTATTTAGCAGTAGGCACAATTAATTAGCATTACTAACTGGAAACAGTGGTCTGTGTGTATTCCCTGTAGCAGAACCCCTCAAATGGTGGGCTGCAGGCTTAGAATCTGGATCTAAATAGGGGTCTTGTACAGAGTTTTCTGACATTTTTTGTGTGCACAGAAGTAGAGATGAATGAGCGAGACACAAACACTGCGGATTATAGACGAAACTCTGCCTGACTGTCTCTCAAGAGAGAAGAACGGACAACAAGCTGAATGTTTTTATTCAAATGGAACCGAAACATTGTACTGTTGGGGATATCAGCAAAGAAAAAAAAAAAACATACTTTTTTTGTTGTTGTTTTTGAGGTGTTGTACCAACAGTCGCCTAAAATTGGAGCACATTTGACAGATCCGCCAGTTAATTGGCAATAACCAACTGGATGGTTCTGAATCAATAACCATCTCAACAGGCTGACAGCAGGGGCTTTAATTGTTGAGATTATTTAAATAGAAAAAAATGGGGAAATAATTGTTTTTAGACAATGTCCTTAATAGAACTTGAGGACTTTTGGAGGATGTAGATTCTTACCTTGATCTAGATTTCCAAAAGGTTGTCAGCATTTCTTTGATGGGGGTTAAAAGCTAAAAAATAGGGCAGCTTTGCTGTAAAGCGTCACAGTAACAGAAGTAACAAGCTGAGTGATCAGCAGACATTCCTCTGTGGAAACGATTCACCATTTCATTTTTAAATAGCTTCTTAGATCTGTATGCTTCCTCTTGCCTCATTTACATTCACCTCACCGGTACTAAAAATGGCTAACTTTGAGTCTTCACTCAGTAATTACATCCACACCAAAGAGTGTTGTTGTTGTTGCTACTTGGTAGCGCACTTTTTGTGACTAAAAAAAAAAAGCGATCAGATATCTGAGTTTCTGTCTAAAAATCAACCAATTTTGGCCACTGCTCAATTTCAGGGGTTTCAGTCATAGTTGTATTAAAAACATATTCTCTGATGACAAATACTGAGCAAACAAAAACATCAAAATTTCTACCTTTCTATTGCTCTGACAAAAATTGCCACTATTAATTCAGTAAACATTTGCAGATGCAGCACTGTATTCAAATGGGGATGGTTCATTTTTGCAAGCAGTCACGTATCGGAAATGGTATTTGGATTTTGTAACAAATTTGCTCACAGATCTCGACGCATGGCAGCACATAAAATTAAAAAGCCTCTTGGCCTAGTTGATTACAGACGGAGAGTCCCGACGCTGTCCAGCAGGGTGATTAATTCCTCCGCTCACTCCGAGAGGTCAAAGTCATTTTAATGAGCCCTTTCCTGTCCAACAAAATATCTCAAGCATCTCACTTAGTGCAGCACTGCAGCCACTTTGAATAGGTGAATGTCAGGTTACATGTAAACGCCGTGCTTGTTGGTGCATTTGCTTTTCCTTCTGGGTGTTGTGTTTTCGTGAGCATGATTAGCATTCCTCAGAGGAAATGCTCTCAATGAGGAACTCAGCTTCTTGAAATGTTGATTTCAGGGATCTTTAGAAAATAAGGTTTCAATTTCATTTTGAAAAAATGACGTTGTAGTTGAAAACATGTAAACGAGATGTCTCAAGAGTAACTCCTGCATTCCAGGTTGTGCTCGTGTTCTGGATTGTATTTTTAACAAATAAACCCAAAATAAGATTCTGGTGTTCTGTTCTTTTTTTCTTTTTTTAACTGCAGCAAATCCCTATATCAAATGGTACGACTAATCCCTGCAACTCGACAAAATGTGAGGTGAAGCTGGAGCTCGCCTTTGAGTATCTAATGAGCAAGGACCGCCTCCAGTGGGTCACCATCACCAGCCAGCAGGTAGGCGGAGCCTGGTCGGCTCAATTCAAAAATATTTTGTTGATCCTAAAGGGAAATTAAATGTTGTTGTATCTCATAATAATTCAGATTCTTCAAAGAGTTACTGTAGACGGTGGTGGCTGTTGGCAGGACAGATCACTTGTAGGAACGTTTGTGTTCTCGGCTCTCGCATAAAGAAATTGTTCAAAAGGTGAAGCCTGTGTTGAGAAGCTGAAGGATTTCTTCAATGCACAAAAGCTGTCACTTTGGCATGTCGGCCTTGAGTTCCTGTAATTACATATATTAGACTGAGTCATGACTCCCACTGATGTACCTTTTTATATTTGTTCCGTTAATAAAATTTGCTTTGTACTTGTGATTTCAGGCAATCATGATGAGCACTTGCCTTCAGTCTATGGTGGATGAGTTGATGGTGAAGAAGTCGGGTGGCAGTATAAAGAAGGTTTGCGTTAATAAAAATGCATAGATACATTTCACGTCCTCTCTGTTGTGCAAAAATGATTTGGATTTATTTTCCCTAAACCGTTTGGTTTGCACACACTTAAAAATGTACACACACTCGTCACATGCAGGAATACAGCATTTACTTTTGGGTTTCAAAAAGGCATTTGAACATTTTCTAAACCTTTCACTGTAAAGCTTAAATTTTTAGCATTAAGTCAATTACTGAACTGTTTTTTTCAATTGATGACTGTAAATTATTTAAGCATCAAACATTTTAATTGGTAATAAATTTTCCAACATTAAATACATTTCCTTATAATTTTGAGTATTTCTTTTCCCCTCTCTCTCTTTCCAGATGCTGAGAAGGCGACACAATGGCTCCATCCATCGGTCTGACAGTCAGCAAGCTGTGAAATCTCCCCCTCTACTGGTGAGTAATGGAATAGCAGGCTGATTGTTTTGATAATCGAGATGTAATATTTTTTCACTTTAACATATTTTTTTGGGGTCGCAGGACTCCCCTGATCCGAGCCGAGAACAAATTGTCAAGCTGTCGGTGAGTATTACTCTGTCCTTTTTCTGGTCTCTTGACATCACACTAAAGAAGGTTGTTTTGTTGTTTTTTCTTCAAGTTTCAACCACTCTCTCCAATTCATTTTTATTTTTTCCAGACCAAGCTGAATTCGGTGTCTCTCAGAGGGATCAGCGCGTCCAACTCTGCAAATGATGTCAGCGGCGACGACTTTCACGGCAACTACGCTTTCGAGGGAATCGGCGATGATGACCTGTAACGTGCAAATTGCTCTGCTTCCATTCTTCACTTCACCAGTAACGACTAAAGCAACAAAGATCACGAGCTGAACAGAGGCGAGCGATACATGCCAGGCGTCCATGTCTGCAAGATTGTAGCTTCTCGCCGGAGAACTTGCTGCCTTAAAGCTCCCGCTTACTCTTTCACCACCATTTTCTCTTTTAGACTCTAAAGGCTCGCCCTGATTAGTTTTAGTTATAATCATTCCATTAAGACTTTTTAAGTCGTATTGATTTTTACATGAGGAAAACCTTTCAAGTGGCTGCATGTTCCATCTCCAACCAGAGCCAAATGTTTGTTTGTGTGTGTAATGTGCAGACCTGCCACTAGTGATTATATCCCAGAACAGGGAGAGAAAAAAAAAAAAAATAGTGCTCGCATTGATCCAGCAAATGTGTTAATGTATATCTCACAACTACAGAAAATCTAGACCAGCTGGTTCGCCATATAGATCAGTGTTTGGCTTTTCAAACCATGCTTCTAAAATGTTTCCTGCTACTCTTGTGCCAAGTTAGGGGAAAAAAAAAAAAAAAGTCCAATTAGAAGAGGTGTCACTTCTCCTGCAATCCGATGCCTTAACTTGTCACTCTCCGTAGGTTGAGAGCAAACATTTCAAACAACTAGAATCTTGCAGAACTTGATGGAAGGTTAATCGAATTGGTGGAGCTGCTTGCACTTGCCAAGCCCATCACTTTGCACAGTATTAAAAACAGTTAAGCTGAATATTTGAGCCGAGGCTCAAGCGTGACAGTAAAAAAACATGAAAATCCATTTTATTTTGTTTTTTGCAGATTTTGTAAGGTTTCTCATTAATGCCAAATTATAGTTTACTAAAGCATTTTGCACAAAAATAAAACAAATTATGATAATGTCACTTTTTATATTCTGTACTTGCAAGTAAGCATTCTGAACATGTACTAATATCTGTATCATTGCTTATTGTAATCAAATAGCTTAAATATAATCTAAGCTGTATGAAAGAAAGTCTACATGGACCAACATTGATCATGTTTACATGATGTTGGGGGGACGTCTTGGTTTAAATCAAGTGTTTACAAATTTATCGTGATTTTTTTTCTGTCTTGTTCTGTTCTGACAAATGATCCTGAGGGGAATGTTCTTTGAATTGTTGTGATTTGTTGGTTGTTTCAATCATGTTGAATGTTTTAATTAAAAAGAATGGTGCTTTGAAGTGGCTAATGTAATCACAGTTGCTGTAATGAACAAAGTTTCTACAGAGTAGGCAACAGATTGAACATATCTCACTGTTTAAAAAAAAAAAAAAAAAAGAAAGCATCATGTCGCCGCTGTTGTTTCGGTGAGTTATGAGGCCATTAAACGTAAATCAGTGCCAACAGATCAACAGCTTTATTCTTACTGGTGACTGGAACGACAAATGATGTAAATGTTCTCATCTTTTGGCTGCTTTGATTCTTTTTACTCCCTCTCCTTTTTATAGATAGGTCAATATCAACAACAGAGGTCATCTTTTTAATTTTCTCCTTTTCCCGTCATTTCGGAGTTCACAGCGCTGCAAGGTCCTGATTGTTGGTAAATGTGTACGTGCCAAATCTTAAAGTGTGTTCTCTATTTTTTTTTTTTTTTTTTTCCATCAGCATCATTTCAACATAAATGTCAAAATTCATGAATAATCATCAGATGTCCAGATGCTAAAATAAACTCAAAAGATTCACTGACTGTGTGACTTGCTTTACATCATTTTTACCTAGCAGTCATGCCAAAACTAGTGGAAAGAAACCAGTTCTTTGGACAATTTATTTTAGATTTCACCTTTTTGGTTTATGCTTAAAACTGCAGTATGTAACTTTAATGAAATTTTTTAACATAATAAAACCCATTATGTTGTGATAAAATGAGAAGGATAATCTGAAAATAATCAAGCTCCTCTGCCTAATCCCTGTGGTCCTACTGCCATCACCCTTCCTGTTGCTCTCTGCTAGCCTTCATCTAGGTTCCCACACAAGCATGCTGGGATTGCGCCAGCCAATTAGCATGGTGATCGATAACAGTGGGTAAACAGTATTTAAGTTGTTTCTCTACCATTAGCACATTCAGCAGTGTGTACATTAGCGTTATTGTACACGCTAATGTACATGCTGCTATACATTAGTGTGGCTCTGACAGGTTATTTCTGACTGGGAACGGTGCATTGACTGAGGAACTTGACTTTTTTTCAGTTTTTTTGTCACATTTCGCTGTCACAGCATGGTGACAGTTTTAATGTGTAAATAATATATACACGTTGTTTGTAAAAGTTACAAACTGTGGCAATTAACCATCATTTAACCACTCACATGGAGAGTAGAGTTTTCAACATTAGAATTTTTATTTTGAAAATAAAATATACCCCTTACCTCAGATGCATCTGTTCAGACATGCAGATTGTATTATTGAGATTATTTAGCCCATAAAAGCTGAAACGAGTTATAGTTGTGATAAATAAAACAGACAAATTTGATTGTGTGGCCAAATGCTACGCTTCATGCAAAACAAAGACAACAAAGCAGACAATTAGCTCGATGTTTTACATCCAACGATGCTTATTCCAGGTATTTATTTCAAACTCCTCATTTAAGGCATTAATGACGTTGTAAAAACAGAAACGCCCACTTGCGGGAAATATAAATCCATGGGCTCATTGTGACATGTCGAGTTTGCAACCTGGAAAATGTCGCCCTTGCATAAAATGGCCATTCACAAACACTTAACATTAAATCACAGTTCTTATTTTTCCAAACATGGCAGCTAAACGACACGGCACAGTCAAAGAAAAATGCACGTCTGAGATGTGCAATACAGCCACATTAGAGAAATAAAACTATCACTTGTTCACATGCTTTCTATTTGATTAATCTCTTTTCAGGTTAAGAGAAAAAGAAATACCACAGTAAAAACAGCAAACTAAATTAAAGCAGAGGTCTTCCGTTGAAAGACTGTCATCAATGACATGTTGCTAAGCTGTAAAAATTACTGATATGTTAGGAGAAGAAATGAACCTGAAACATTGCAAATAAAACTAATCTCTAGGCTGCATGTGAACTATTTAAATTAATGCTTCACCTGGCAATATACTGTGCTTTTTCTCAGTTTTATATATGCTAGTGGTTGTCTCCCCTTCTCTGGATTGCAAACAATGAGTACATCTAAACGGTGCGGAGAGCTGAAACTACCATCTAAAGTGACTGCAAGTGAGCACAAAAGGAAGAGCAGGAGAATATTACACCAGAAAGCAGCATGTGGACAATTTAAAGCAAAAAACGGAAAGCGTCTGAATTGAATGAAAGAAGCACGCTGTGTGAACAAATGCTGATCAATTCCACAATTAGCTATACACGTTTTTAAGTCTTTCATTTATTGCTTATGTTTCAAGTTGGCACTTTTTGATCAGCACTAACATAAAAATCGATATAAACGACAAGGAGCAATACGTTTAGCTATACGAGGAAATGCCCTGTTACAACAATCTGAAATGTCCACCTAAAGTAACAGAGCAGCAAGTTTAACTTTATTTAGTCAAGAGCTAATCTACTTGTACAGAGGAACACGGAGCTCTATTGATGTCAAAATTATTGAGCTTCGACAAGCATGGGTTAAAAACTGCTCGTAGTAGATCTAGACCAATGAATGGAAGCCGAAGACGGCCCATCAACATGCTCAACATGCATTTATGGTGCTAAATTAAGTCTTAATCAACACATTTCTTTCCTTTTACAGACGAAGTGTAGGAGATTTTGGCAAAAAGTAAAAAAAAAATATGAAGTAAATAAAAGTAGACTATTTGAGTGAGGGCAGCATTGTTTAAATTACTGGCACATTCATAAAGACAAACACAACTTCTGTACTATTAAATAGCACTTTGATAGCATTACATACAGCAATCTGAAGGCATATCACTAACGGAGATTGAACTTGAGTAAAAACAAAACAAAACAAAAACAAAAAATAATAAAAAAATAAAATAAAAAAAACACAATAAAGTTGTCTCCAGAACCCATCTGCTTAAAAGCTGCATTGTCCGGTTCTGGGTCGGTACAAAATTGTCACACTTAGAGTGAAAATTTCATTTAGAAGAAAAAGACCAAACGGACTCAGTACCAATTTAATTTCATTTATGTTTAAAATGAACCAAAATAACTAACTTGTGCATTAAAAATGTTTTAATAACTTGTCAGGGCAGCTCGAGCAGATAAGGGACGGAGCTCCACAAGGATGGCAATATTTGGTCGCGTCATCGTTCGAATGACAACATGCTTGTAGCGTGAGAGTGAAATATCCGTATCTGATCACACAGTGAGACAGAGGACCTCCACAGAGTTCTCTTTTTTATCTTGACATGGAAAAAAAACAACAAAAAAAACAATGTAGAAAATAAACACTAAACCCAAAAAGGCATAAACATTTTTTTAGAAAATTAATTCCTAACTCTGCCAGATTCCACTTACTGAACAATTAGCAGCCATAGAAGAGATCTGACGCGACACAGAGATAGACGCACATTAAAACCATAAAAAGGCTCAGTGAAAACAATCAAAACAAGTTGCTGGTAGCTTAGTTTTCCTGTGTTAGAATTTATGGAACCTCAAGTCTGCAGCTTGAGTGTACAGCCAGCCCCCGCCTCCCGCGGCATGTACTGCATATCAGCTCCCACTTCTTTTCTGTGAGTCTGAATGGCGCCTCCCATCACTTTCCTCCTGTCCTCCTCTATGTCGGTGCCGATCATGGGAACTTTCACCCAGCCGTCAGTGGCCACGCCATGTTTTTTCTGGTGTCTTTTGTAGTTGTCCCAGTGACCGGTGGTGTAGCCGCACTCCTGACACTTGTACGGCTTCTCGCCGGTGTGCCGTAGCATGTGCCGCTTCAGGTTCATGCTCTGGTTGCAGCTGTAGCTGCACACGGGGCACTGGAAGGGCTTGGCGCCCGAGTGGACGCGCTGGTGCCGCTTGAGGTTGGCCAGGTTCCCGCAGGCGTAGTCGCACAGATGGCACTTGTAGGGCTTTTCTCCCGTGTGCACCCTGTGGTGGCGTTTGAGGTTGTCAAAGTGCGCCGAGGCGTAGTCGCACTGGGGGCACTTGTACGGCTTCTCGCCGCTGTGAGTCTTCATGTGGCGCGCCAAGTGGTTGGGGTAGTGGGTGAGGAAGGGGCAGGCGGCGCAGGTGTAGACCTTGTCACTGCGCTCTCCGGGGCTGTTCGGAGACAATGAGGAGTCCTTGGTCAGCATTTCAAGGGTACACTTGGCACAAATCTGGGCTGAAGAGCCATCCTCGTCCTCCAAGACGACCCCGCACAGCCGGCAGGTAAAAGGGAAAAGTGGAGTCGGGAGCGCCGCGCCTTCTGCCACGGCCCCTCGAGTAGTCCTGCTGCTACCGCTGCCGGTCATCTCCAGCAGAGAGGGAGGCTGGTGGCCAGGAGCTGGATTGGAGGCAGGGATGGGGGGAGGAGATGCTCCCTTCAAGTTATCAAAGACCGACAGGTAGTCACTGTTTTGGGCCCCCAAACTCAGGTTAGAAGTTGGCCTTGCAACCTCAGACACTTTGGGGGGGAAAAAAATAAAAAATGTTACAGAGTGAGTTATTATGTCATATGAAGTATATTTCAAGACAGTTATAGATACAATTTAAAGTGCCTTGCAAAACATTTATACCCCTTTAAAGCTGCTTTATTTAACTTTTATAAAAAAAAAATAAGTTTTCTACATTTTTAAAAGGTATGCATACCTTTTTCGTGTTTTATATATATATA
>CAEGAE010019495.1:0-37650 GCA_903067095.1 Girardinus metallicus | reverse complement strand
ATCTATCTATCTATCTATCTATCTATCTATCTATCTATCTATCTATCTATCTATCTATCTATCTATCTATCTATCTAAAACACAACGTTCCTATTATCACAACAATCTGATAATTAAACTATTTTTGGTTCTCTACTGAAACAGTGCAGCCCGTCTGTGTTTACGGCTGTACATTCTGAGTCCAAATTGAAATCAATTTTCTAGATGTTCTAAGACATGTAGAGGGGATTATGCACCTTTTCAATCGCTGCCTCTATTATCTGGAACAGCTTGTCTTAGAAACCAGAGAGGTTCAATGATTCCTTTTACTTTTTGTGTTTGACCTGATCGGATCTTGACTGCACACTTTTACAGAAGTAGGTTTTATATATTGCTGCTGTGTTCTCACTTGGTTGTTGCAATGTTTTAACCCTTCTGTTATGTTGTGGGTCAAATTGACCAATTTAAAGTTTAAAAACATGTTAAAACTAATTTTTCAACTTGAAACTTCTTCTGCTTGGCTTAATAAGAATAATGAGTATATAAGATTCATTGGGTTATCTTACATAGATGCTTTCATTTTAGCATGGTTGTAAATGCTGCGTTCTGAAAGCCTGCCAAGCTGAGGCAACATATGACACTTGAATAATTTTATATTTCCTATGATCTACTATGTTTGTTCCACTTTAAGGTACATCATTTCAAGCCTGATTTAACCCCTTAACCTCCAACATAACGCCCGCGTGCCGTTTTTCCATTGTATTTTCCAGGTGTGAGGATTAAAGTATTATGGGAAGTGGCTTCTTTTACCTACTGTAAAATAAATAATGTGTCCATGTTATGTACCAGTGGAGCTGAATGAAACATTATCACTTTGTTCTCTTGGTGTATACCACTGTAAAGTTATTTCCATGCTGAGCTCACTCAGTTGCCTTTGGAGTGATTCTCCCTCAGCTGCAGCCTGATTGTGATCCCTTGTCTGTCTTCTCTGTAGTAGTCAACATCCTAGTACACACTTGTGCCACCTTATGAGGTACAACATGCTAGTCCTAGGTTTGGCCATTTGTTGACTTTGGAACTTCCCTTATTTTTATCACAAAGCATTAAAACACATTGGAAACATTCCTCAAAGGTTTTGGGTTATATTAACATGATACCATCCCATAGTGGCCACAGATTTGTCTGCTGAACATCCATGATGTAGCAGCCATTCCACCATGCACCAAAGCTTCCCTACTGGACAGATCTAGTGACTTATAGATGAAATCAAGACACAGATCAGATAACATTCTACCAATCTGTTACAGACCAACTTTGGAGAGGCTTTCTAAATGTCACTCTAAGCTTAAGCTTCTAGCTTTAAAGGAGTGGCATCTGGTGTGGTTTTTTGCTGCTGTAGTCCATCTGCTTCAGAGATAACAAGCCTTATCTCTGAAGCAGATAAGGCTTCAGAGCCTTATCTGAAGCCTTATCTCTTCAGATAAGGCTTCTGAAGAGAAGCCTTATCTGAAGGCTCTTCAGATAGGCTTCAGATAAGGCTATCTGAAACCTATCTGAAGCCTATCTGGAGATAGGCTTCTGGGAAGTACAGCCTACTTCCCAGGCTGTACTTCCCAGAGTACTTCCCAGGCTGTACTCTGGGAAGTACAGCCTGGGATTTAGGCTGTACTTCCCAGAGTACAGCCTAAATCCCAGGCTGTACTCTGGGAATTCCAGAGTACAGCCTTATACTCTGGAATTCCCAGAGTATAAGGCTGGGAATTCCTGATAAATGGATTACTGTTTCTCTTCTCTCTTAAAGTCTTGCTGCAGTGTATCAGTGCTACATACCACAAAACGCCACTTGGTTCTAAGGAGCCAATGTGTCCACGCCTTCCCTGACACATAAGACTGGAATATTTGACTCAGTTTAACTGATTCCAGGTCCTACAGCAACATTCTTCATTCAGGAGCCTCTTTGGATTTGCTGCTAGACTGACTGTTACTGGAGATCCTTCTTGTCCACAGCATCACCGTCCACAACTACTCTTTCAAGATTCTTAAACCAGAGAATCTTGAAAGTTATTTTTCCTTTTTGATAAATAGTGTATTTCTGAACTGAATTACAGGAATCTAAGGTTTAACATTTTCTCTCAAAATGCAATGAGTTAATATTATATATACGTTTTACTCTCTGAATGTCAAAAATATCAAACCATTTCATAAGTTCAAATTTTTGAGATGAAGCTTTACAGTCTTGTGTTGTGCACTGTGCTTCTCCAAAAGGATCAATATGAAAACAGATTTAGTTGCTGAGTGGTAAATATTTCTCTCTTTACTCTCTTCCTTCCCGGTTGCTGGAGAAACACTTGGAGGTAAGCCTGTGCTCTGCTCTTGTGCGTCATTCAGTCTTGTTGTCACGTCTACCAGCTTTCCATCACAACTAGGTGTTAAGAGTGGCTGCTGATATTTCCTTTATGAGTCACTGTGGAACCTGCCAAGGACTTCATTAGACGTACAGTTTAGTTGTTGGTTTAATGTAGCTTTCAAGTCCTATATATTTCTCTTGTGGGTCTTATTTTCAAGAGTTAATCTGGACATACAAAGCAAATCCAATATCAATACTATGCCCAAGATAACAAATGCAGAAAAAAATGACTCAATTTCATCTACTCAGCTTAGAAGAAATTATAAATTAATTAAGCCACTCGTCCTGCTGTATTCATATCATACCCACAACTTTCCTTTAGAAGGTTCTGCCTGGGTTCTGCAGAAATGATGTCTCATCATTTCTGCATATATGTTCACCCTGTCAGCTCAGTTTTCCTAATTTATTCTATTTCTGAATAGTTTCTCTAGTTTTTTCCTGTTATTGCTTACTTTTAAAATGAAAGTTCTCTTTTACTCATTTTTGCTTTATTTTAGTTAGTTTTATCACATTCTGTTCAGCTCTTTATATATAAGCTTAAGAAAGAGCTTAATCTTAAGCTCTTGTTGTTTTTAAATATTCTCTTCATGTTACATATGTGTTCAATTCTAATGTCAGTTTTCTTTTTTATTCTTCATGCCCATTAGATTTATTCATGCTGTTTATGTTTGCTGTTCTTTTCACTGTTATTGTCTAGCAGTGTTGTTATATTTCCCTGTGTTTAGTGGTCTAGTTTCTCAGACTACTGTCAGGTCTGCTTCTCCTTTTGGTTCAGGTTCTATTTAGTCTCAGTTCATCTTCTGTGTCTCCGAGCTCCTGCCACTTTCCTTGTCACAGCTTTCATTATTAGTCTACTCATGTTACTTTTCCTCGGCAATTAAACCCCCTGAACCTGCCTGTGTTACCCCATCTCAGGTATGCCACTCATCTGTCTCTCCAGCTATTTAAGTTCCCAGCTTTTCTTTATTCATTGCCAAATTTGTGTCCTGTTCAGATTCGTCCTACTGTCCAAGTCTGTGTCCATGGTAATGCCAAAGTCTGTTTTTATTTTAGCTGAGCATGTTTTTGTTTTATTTTTAATGAGGAGTTAGGGCTATTATGTCAAATAACATTTGTCAAGCGTAATGTCATGTTATAATGTTATTCTCTCATCAAGAATATACCTGGAGTGTTGATCTGATTCTTTCACGCATGTTTAGGCATTTTTAGATGTGAATGTAACATTTTGCAATACATTTCTCCTCTGTGTTCATATTCCATATGCTTGCAGAAGTAAACATGCTTTCCGGTTCTGCCTTGAGGAGCAGCACTCGAACAGAGCACCAACTGTTCCAAAAGTGATGTGTAAGACTGACCGAAATGACAGAACAGGCCCGCTCCCAACAGTGCACACGCAGGCCCTTCTGTTGTGAGATATAGTTTGTGAGGACAGTATAGGCGGGTATATCAAGTGTGAGATATAGACCAATATTTATTATAACCTCTTACTGTAGTAGAAAAACAGCCCAATGCATATTGAAGTCCTCTGTTGCAGTGTCTGCCTCCAAAAACACAAACATAAACGCTGCTGTCACTTACAGAGGCTACCTTTTCATTTCATTACTGTACTCACCTATTAACCTAATTAGTACTGTATTATACGGTACTGTATTAGGTTAATAGATGAGATAAGGCTCTGGCATTTTAATACATCTTGCAAATTTCCTAATGTAGTTATGAAATAAATGCTTCACCTTTAACATGGCCAGGGTACTGAACATGATTACTAGACTGTCAGACCGTGGAGTACTCACCGCCACTATTGGGCTTTCGAATGTTTTCATTGAGAGGTCAGAGGTCAAACCAACCAAACTGTTCACCTCCTCGCCTGTGGTGGCGCTCCACTAAGAACCACAGAAGGAAATGACATGAAAGAAGAAACAAAGCACAACTTCTTTCTTTACAAAATGTTAACAATAGTGGAGTGGAGTCCAATTTTAGTGGCTGTAGGATTTCTCTTTTGTGTTTGTCAAAAGACCATGAGCCATTTCTCCTGCTAGCACTAGACTTGACATATTTATTGTGATTGTATTTACCAAGTGTAGTCTGCTTCCTGCTTTTGGAGCGGTCTGTCTGCTTGGCACTCACATGTGCACCCCAACTGCACCAGAGTTCACTTTAACCAAACTGAGACTTGGGTGTGTAGGCAGACCAGAGTTTGTTTCTTGGTCTGCATCAGAGTTTGAGTGCGCATTCACATCTCAGCAAATGAGCTGAACAAACAGGTTCATTTGCTGAGGCAAACAAACTGGAGTTTGATTGAAGCGGACTAAACAAGCCTGCTGTGAACACACCAGTGGCTGACATTTAATAAAAACATTTGGAAACAATGTTGTGCACTCAGGCCCAGTTTTCACCCTCACACTGCATATCAGTGGTGGACCACTGTGTTCTCTCTGTGCTGATGCAGTACTCTGGTCTGGTAAAGCAAAATTTGCTCATTGTAGCACATTTATCGAATCAAGAAAGATGCATTTGATCTTACATGTGCCAGATCAAATGTGTACCTTTGTACAAGTAAAGTTTTACAATAAAAAACGCTTGAGGATTAGCAAGTTCGCAAAGTTTCACTGCCTCCTATAGGCCTGGCATGTGCACTGCATCCTTTTCTGTGCAATTTGCTTTGTCATCTGGATGCAGACAGAGTGTTTTCATTATGATTTTTTATTTTCGATATGCAAAGGAAAATGTTTTTGCAAATGTCATGAAAACAGGGTCTATGTCTGCACAGCACAGCTGATGAAGCTGAGGTTGGTGTTTGGGTCCTAAAGCTCCCACATCAGGGCTAAATTTATGAGCTAGTTCATTTTTAAAGCTCTGGAGCATATTTGATCAATTCTAGTCCTAAATTTAAAATACATAAACCTGAAATGGATTTTTAAGATTAATCCAACTTGTCGAGAACAGGAAAAATGCTGTTTTAAATGTTTTTGGTATCAACACCGCCTTAAACTGAGCAAAACAAGGCAGTAGAATATACACCTGAGCTATAAATGTATTTTTGCTTGTTAACGTTTCTGATAAGTTGATAGGATGTATGCATATTTTTTTCAGAACAGTCTTCAGCCAGAGAGTGGGTGTGTGTTTGGTTGTGTGTAGGGACCTCCGGTGATCTGTATTTTAATAGAACATTCAAAATGGTAATATGTCTTATAATTAGTCAGTGATTCCATTGATAGAGCTGAGCACAGAGAGATCTGGTCTGAGTTGGTTGAGTGTGTTTTGGTGTCTTTTGTTCTAAGCGGTTTGATTTACAGTGTTTTTCCAGTGTTTCCATAATGCCTTTCACTGTCTGTGTTGGAGTTGTTGAATCTGTCTCTCAGTGTTAGAAGTGATTATAAATACACTGACATGTTGCCTGCTTAATTAAGGTGTATAATTCTTGTTGTTCAGTGCTGTCACATAAAGAGAGATGATAATAGACCGAGTGCGTTTGTGTGTGTGCGTGCGTGCGTGTGTGTGTGTAATGATAATTAGATGAAGGTTGGTGCTGTGGAATAATTGAACGTCTGAACTACAAACACAGTGACAACAGCAGCGGCTGCAGGCTTCGTTCTGTTTGTTGTAAGCAGAAAAGGAACAAACAGCAGCAATGTTTTGTCCATCTGACAGTAAACATGCAAAATAAACAAGAGAGGAGGCTGAAACAGAGAGAAACAACACAGCACGCCGCTTCCCCGTCTCCCTCTGCCTTTACCTACACAGAACCGACTACAGAAATAACACGGCTTCAACAAGGGCAGGAAGAGATTAAATATGTAACTTTGTACAATAAACCATATGCATGATCAGCGACTGGCATGTCTGTCTCATATATGTACAATTATATACACAGAAAGGTGAAAACAGAGTATCTCTTCAGGATCTCTATTGTCTAAGAAAGCACAACTAAATTTTTAAACAGTGCAATTCTCAATGGCAGTGCAGATGAATAATAAGTATATCTTAATGAATATAAAAAATATATTAGAAACATACAGAAAGGACGAGGATGTTAGGGTTTAGATGATTTCGTGGTGTTCGGGGTTTTTCTATAAGGAAAAACAGTTTCTTATAGAAACAGTTTTTATTAGTCTTTTAGTTCGTGACTTTATTGCCCTGAAACGTTTCACTGAGGAGCTGGTGGCTTGGATGTCAGGGGTCTCTGGTGATGCTGTGGGCTCTCCAGATGCAGCAGGTCCTGTAGATCTCTTGCAGAGATGGAAGAGGGCAGCCAGTGTTTAAGACTCTATGGAGCTGCTTCCTCTCTGCTGCAGTGCAGCTGGAGAACTACAGCGAGATGCCATGGATCAACACCGGGTCCAACGAGACGCCACGGATCAACGCAGAGTCCAATGAGCAGTGATCAGACAGAATCCTCAGGAAGAACATATTGCTGAATGTGTGTTAAACCAGACATGATATGAAAAAAGTTCTTGGTTCCTTTACTGCTCACCAAAACTTCATTTCACCTGGAATGTGGAGTCTAATTTATACCTGCATGTTTTTTTAATAAGTGAAAACACAAAGGAATTAATCAAAAGAATGTGTTTTCAAATATTCATGGAAAACTGTGGACAGATGTTTTGGTTGCCTGAAACAATTTGTTACAGTTATCTATAAAAGTATGTGTTTTCATACGGTGTTTAGTATCATGGGGGCGACTGTGGCTCTGTGGTCTTGTGATTGGAAGGTTGTAGGTTCAATTCCAGCTTCCTCCTGCCCCATGTTGATGTGCCCTTGGGCAAGGCACTTAACTCCAAATTGCCTACCGATCTGCATATCGGTGTATGAGTTTGTGAGTGCGAATGGGTGAATGGCTCTAGTGTAAAGCGTTTTGAGTGGTCAAAAATGATCGGATAAAGCGCTATATAAGATCTGTCCATTTACCATATGGGCCTCCAAGTTAGTCATCAGCCTTTCAGAGGGTTTAAATGGAGAAGCACTACCAGGCAGATTGGTCTGTGCAGCACAGCAGACATGGAGCAAAGAAAACAAAGGTGAGAGAATCATCCTAGCCAGCTTTGTTTTACTGTGACCACTGCTGTCAGTGTCAGTAAAACATGAGGCTAAGGTGAATTTAGCCGTAATCCCAGGACATGAGGAGGAAATCCAAATCCAACATGCCCAAAATACATTTTGTGTAACCCAGGTTAAATGGAAAACGCAAACATTTTCCCACAGGATTCTTTCTTCAGCTCATTCTCCGTCCTCTGCTGCCATCTACAGGCTGCAGTTGCTACAGGAAGCGTGTAAACCCTTTCATTTTCCCTCCAGCTTATTATTGAGGAATGAAAATAAAAGATAAATATTTCATGGCCAAGTCTTGTACAACTCTGTTTGCAGCTGATACATTATTTTGTAAAAACAAAAACAATGCTGTTTTTTTTCTCTTTCACACCGATCTATGCTATATTTTCCACAGCAGACATATTTCAAAAAATAAATTACAAAACTGTTTTGCAAATGTTTGTTTGTGAAAATCTGGGCTGTTGCATTTCTCCTTAAGAGTGTTTTATTTTTCCAACTGTGCGTTTTAAATCATTGTGCAAGAAATACTGAGAAACCGTTAAAAGCAGCTCCAACGTTTGCTCCAGATTTAATGGGACTTGTGATAATCACCTGTAGGTAGTTCCTGGTGGTCCAACATGCTGCAGAGAAAACACACATTAGTTTATCCACCAAGTTGAATTGCTGTGATTGAACACATACAGAACAGACATGGATTTATATATGTGATTTTAGTTTTTATTACAATCTGGTGAATATACAGCTCTGGAAAAAATTAAAAGACCACTTAAAATGATCAGATTATCTTATTTTACTTTTTATAATATATAGTATATGTTCCTGGTGAAATGTAAAATAAACATTGTTCTTGTATTCTATGAACTACTGACAACATGTCTTCGAAACTCTAAGCAATTATTTGCAGAAAATGAGAAATAAGAATAACAAAAAAGATGCAGTGCTTTCAGATCTCAAACAGTGCAAAGAAAAAACAACAATATATGTATAAAACATATATACAACTATACATATATATATATATATATATACATCATTTTAATTACATTTAAATAGTGTGATTTTATCAAACAACAGCAAGTTGTCTCTCAAGATGCCTAACCTGATACCTACAGATTTGTTTTGAGTTTCATACTTGAAGGCTAGAAATAAGAATATTTTTTCAGTAATGAAAGAAGATGACACACCATTTACATATAAGACAGAAATTGTACTGAAATCTCCAGAACAGGTGATAATTTAATCAGATTTAAATGTATTACTGAACAAGTTTGACCAGCAGGATGTTTTCCTGTCGTAACATCTGTCAGCTAAGCAGAGGTAACTGAGGTGTTCCCGAAGACCAAATTAAAAGCTGTTTAATTCAGTGTTTTTATGGCCTTTTTATGGCAGAGTAGTGCATCGGTTAGGTGCTGCTGATTTCACTGATCAAATACTCCAGGCTGTAGGTTTCCACTGAACCGTCACCTCTCTAACGTCCAAACAGAAGGCCATCTCTCCATCTCTCCAGATTAGTGAATCAGCTGCCCTGCTGCAGCGCATTAAGCTGTATGTAAATGTGGCTGCACATGTCAGTCTGATCTGGTTAAATGCTACTGTGTTTTTGGTACAGGGTTTTACATGTGTGTCAGTTCAGATGACTATAATTACCAAAGTGAAGCTTGTTGGAAAAAAGGTAATGTCAGACCTGAGGCAGAAATTATGACTACTGCTGGTAAAAACATTGTTGTTAAAGTTTAAATTCAGAAATACAACAAACTGCTGTCAATCGCCTAAGAAAAGAAACGACTTGTCATTTGAAGTTTCTGCTGTTAGCCTCTTGAAGCAAATCTGGAGTTGGACTGAAGTCCAGAGTCTTACATTTTCTTTTACTATTTACAGTAACTTGGCTTTGAGACGTAGAGAAATGGACTTTTTAAGATTTCATGCTCACTGTATATAAGTGTTTGGTTGGATTGCACAATTTGTATTTTGGTGTTGGAGTCAACAATGAACAATCAAATATAAGTATACACCCTTTTAAATTCTCTTCTGTAGTTATGAAATGTGTCCGGAAGATTCTCTCACATGAGCAAAGTTCACATGACGACATTAGCTCACTCCTGGACAGCTTCACTCAAGCACTAACTTTTGTTGTTTTGACTTCTTATTTTTGGCATTTGTGTAAACAACAATTAAACTGGAATGGAGCGGAGCAGTCGGCATCATTCAGCAGTCTGTGGGTCGTCACCCAGGAGGCCTACCAGTTTTATATTTTGTTAATTTTTTCACTGCTGTGTGATGTTTTCCGGGGCTCTGAAAATTCAACATGTCATATCGTTTTCAGTTCTTTTTTTTTTTTTAAAGCCAGTTCATTTTAAGATTTTTATTAAATAAAAGAGATAATGCAAGATGTTTGTAAAGTAAAAAAATAAAGAGCACGGCATATTATGTCCAATTTTTTCCACCTAATGTGTTGTCAGTATTCAGTACAACTGAGCTGACATCTAAATGTTGAGGAAAAAAGACAAAAATCAAAATCTTCAACTTGATTGCATAAGTTTGCACACCTTTGAGCTAATTCTTTGTTGGAGCACCTCATGACTCAGTCTCAGTATTCAGTATTTGATGGAAGATCAAACTGGAAGATCAGCCTGAGTCTGTCTGTGGTCCAGTGTTAGGCCCGGTGTGGATGCTGGCTGGCTCAGCATGTGAACCATGCAGATGTTAGAAGCTCAGCGCGGCTGTGTCAGGTCTTCATCCTCTGTCTCTACCTCATTCCCTGTCAATTTACTGTTGAGTAAAGCCCACTAGTGCCAAAAAACTGCTAAAAATGCTCTCACTTTGACAAAAACATCCGATGAAAAGTGACCCCACAGCATGATGCTGCCACCACCATGTGTCATTGTGGTTGATGTTTGGTGATGTGTCATTTGGTCAAAACTTACGTTTTGGAAATTTTTGCTTAAAGTTCCAGTTTGATAAAATCAGACAGGAAACAACAACAACTTCTCCCACAAACTCTGTGGAGGTGATGGCTCCACTCTGTGGAGGTGATGGTTACCGTCGGTGAGCCATGCGCTCACCGACGCCCCCGGCAGGGTGGAAGAAACGCTCCACTCCCTCCCCCCTCCTCCCATCCCTGTATTCTTCTCTGTTAATCGTTTTCTAATAGATGACTGTGTGTTTTTTAAAAACTCAATTGTTTGTAAAAGTTTTGTGTTTCTTTTAAAACTTCTGGCTTACAACACTCATTTTTATCCCAGGCGTTTGGAGGATACAAGACATTATTGTCAAATGTTGAACACGACCAACACATGTTGGAAGTTCTCGCAGTTTCCTCAGTCAGACGCTGGGCAGCAATGAACATTTTTTCCAACATTTTTTTAACCTTTTGACCAACATTTTGTGCAATGAGATCATACTACAATATGATCTTATATAGTTTGGATGAAAATGCAGCAGAGCAAATGCCAAGAATATCCAATTAGGACAATGGCAACTCTGTGGTTAATCAGGTCCTCTGGCAGCGTCATCAAGAAGTGTTATTTTAAAATTGATTTGTTTAGGATTCTGTTCATTCTGGTAATAGAGGATACGTTTCATATACAAAACAAGTATTAAGCTGTTTGGTTTTATTCTTTAAATGCAACATCTTGTGATTCAGGTAGAGTTTTTCTAGCCAGTCCATGAAGTCTAACTTCAGATGGGAGATGAGTTGTGTTTGCTAAAACGTCACAACATGAACATCCCTGTCCATCTGTTTGGTACAAACACTTTACTGCACTGTGGCACTTTTAGAAGCTGCTTCATTTTCTAAGTTTGGTGTTTTTAAATTGAAAAATATACAAAAACAAACTGACATTTCTGTCTGTAGCTTCACAAAAATCTGTGGACTTTTAATTTTTTTTAATTTTTTTTTTTTTTTTTTTTTTTACAGATGCTTGGTTTCCACCTGCCACCAAGTGTTTCATCCATCTGATTATGTTCCTTATTCTTTATGGTCCAAGGTGTCGTGTCAGGTGGGAATTGAACTGGCAGTTCTTGGAAGGAGTAGAGGGCAGGTTTCACACTATAATTCCTTTTTAAAAAGGAGCTCTGTCTCCATTTCTTTTACAGCTCTGATTAAAGGTGTCGTCACCATGTCATACCTATGATTATGTCTGAAGTCAATGGGGGAGTGTGTGCGTGTGTGCTGGGGTGTGTGTGCGTGCGTGTGTGTGTGTGTGTGGGGGTGTGTGTGTGTGCGTGGGCGTGCACATGCATGTGTGTGTGACAGGTCAGTGAATACCAGAGGGAACCTGTTCAGTAATGTGACTAATATACTGAGCATCACAGGCCGGTGAAGCTTGACAACATTAATAATAGCTTCTTCTGTCAGGAGATGAATGACCTGCCTGCCTGTACCAGCCTACTGGTTCAACCACAAACCATGTACACCCATAAAACTGAGAAAGACGAGATAAAGTCTCAGGACACTTACTGATGAGTACTGGAGGAGCGTGTTTGTGTAGCACAGGATGTGCATTTTAGGAGCTGAGGTCAAATACGTCTCAGGTAGTCGGCTATGTTACGATCAGATTCCCCTCACTTTCCTCCTGCTTGTTTATGAACTTTATATTTTTTCAAATAAAAACATTAACAGCTATTTCAGAGCAAACTTTCACCATTACTTACTCCTAGTATGGAAATATGAAGATCACATCCTTTCTATGATGACATGGGCATAGATGGAGCTCAGCCTACTGTCAGCTCATTATTCACAGAAAATTCACCTTTTCACTGATTTTTTCGTATAGCACATCTAAAATATTCAAAGAATATTTTTGAAAAGTAGTGTCAGTCATTTTCCCTTCTGCTGATTGGCTGGATCCTGAAGAGCGGAGATAAGGAAGACCATGGATGTTAGCTTCTGCGGTTATGCCAAGACTTTTTCCACGTTGCTTATGAATGCATTTTAACTTAAAAAAATAACTAGTTAAAAGCGTTTCTAAAGGAGGTTCTCAAGTATTTTTGGATTTCAACTATTCAGTGAATGCCAAAACACCAGCAGTCTGCTGGGCTTCTTTTAGTATCGATATAGTCAAACTAACAGAAAACAAAATGTGAGATTAATGTGACATAACTTAACAAACTTGGTTGAAATGTTCCCGGCCAAAATCTACAGAGTAAATGCCACCAATTAGCTGATATTGATGCTTCAGTAAAGTTTTTATCATTCAAAAGTCACGTCATTCCAACAGTTTTGTCCCTAACTGATATCTTGCACACGTTGAAAGGACACTTAAAGTATTTTGTGTCTCAGTTTCCCATTCAGAAAAAAAAACAACTGTAAGAAACAACCAGAAAAGGAAATAAGTACAGAGATAGTTCATTCAGCAGTCAGAGGAAAAAACAAACAGCTTTTTCCTCTGTGTACAAGCAAGTTACAGGTCAAAGCAAAACTACAGTTAAAACATAAATTATTATTTCCCCTCTTTATCCAGCTGAAGTGATGATTAGTTGGTTCTGGAAGCTGTAGCCAGCAGCTAGTCCGACACCGAAGTAGACTAACCAACTCCAGAATCAAAAACATCATAGCTTCTCATGTGCACAATATTTCACAAATCTGTAAAAAGTTTTTACGTTCGCATTGGGCGGTTATTTAAAAAGAAACTCACGACTGTTCACCCCGGTAAAGGAGGTCAGAGGTGTTGCGCAACAATGATTTTCCTGTGTGAAACGTGCTGAGAATGGAAGTTCCAAAGAGCTTCCTGTCAGAGTAATTGTCTGATATAAAAATAAAATGATGTGAAATCTATTTTGTGAATTTTGTTTCACATTGTCTCACTTTTCTATGAGTAAATTATCAGGTTTTTCTCCTGTGGAACCAGCTTGGCCGAAAACTTTCCTGGGTTAGCTTATGCTGTAATCATGCTGCGACATGCTGAGGCTCCTGGAGGAAAAACTGGCTACCTTCCTCACTCACCTATTTTCTTCTTCTACTACTCACCACTTTGCATTGTTTGCTGTCATTTAAACAGTTGACTTTTTGTTTTCTCTTTGCGTTTCTCCCTCCTTGCCTAGCTTTCTCTCTGGCTGTGATTCCTCCAGGAGAGAGAGTCTGCTGACATAATGCTGCCAACATCTAAACATTCTTCCTCTCCTGTTAATAACGTTCTCCTTTTCACTAACATAAAAAACTCCTGGATCAGTTCTTCTGTTTCTCTTTGTGAATCCGTGTCTTTGTGTATATGTTTTCCAACGTTAGTTAATGTTATCTTGACTTTATGACCACATCTTAAAAGTTTAGACACCTCAGTTGGATTCTGCTTCCAGGAGATAAACGTTGTGAAGATGAAAATGTGTTAGAGCGTCAGAAGAGTAGATGCTTCTTAAAGAGACAGAGGGTCACTTTTTTATATTTATAAAGTCAATTTTTTTTAGGTCATGCTTGTTATGGACATTATTTTTATAATAACTGAAGGGAAGGTTGTGGTGTTGGTTATGAAGTTTTAAATATTTTTAGAGGGGTCAGAGGATTTCAGTTTGGCCTTTTTTCTTAACATTTGTTAAGTAACTTGAGTTGTATGTACTTCTTATGTTTAAATTTATTGATGCGTCATCCTGAGCAAAATTCTTCACCTTTCAATAGATCCTGTAATTAAGTCAAATTTAAACATCTTATACCTACAATATTCAGATTCTTAATGTTCTTTGATTTTTAAGCAAACACAGTATAAAGAAAAAAACATTCTATTTTGACTTTTGCCCAGTTCGGCTGTTGCTGATGTGATACTTTTTTAAAGATAAACCTTCACTTTGAGTTGGAGGTTTTGAACTTCAACCAAACTCGCTTTTGCTGAAATCAAAATACTGTCATTACATGATAAAATGGTTTCTAAAATTATGTTTCTAGCAAAGCTTTTATTTTTATAAAGGAGGAAAAACGTTTAAGAAGTGTCTTTAAATTGGTTGAGATTAACAGTTGTTACAGCTGACTCTATAAAATGTAAATGTGTTTGTGTTGTACGAAGTGAGACAGTGACCAAATGGACTTCATGACTGTTTACTTTGAAGCCTTCTTTACATGTGAGGAAAAGAAACTCCTTAAAGGTAAATGTCTCACCGGTGGCCCAGTAAGAAGCTCCTGAAACATCTGCATGGCAGTGCGTTTTCATCTAATTGAGATAGAAAGCAGAATACAATACAACTAACCATGAATGATAAGTGAAATATGTTACTTTCTTCTGTAGAATTTGAAATGAGGACAAATCCTGAGGGATATTTAAATTGAATGGTTGGTGCAGACAGTTTCAGAAAGAGTTAACTGTCTCAAAATGTCTTAATCAGTAAAAATACACAGAAGAAATGCTCCACAAAATATAAAACATGGATGGTGAAATGGATGGGGTAGCTGCATCAATAGATAGAGAGGCAGATGAATAGATGGATGGGTGCAGCTTGACTGCTGTGCCCTGCTCTGAACCTTCTTTTGTACCAAATTAGGGAGAGTATGAAAAGACAGAAAAAGAGAAAATGGCTGCTCTCTCCTTCTGCTTCTTGTTGTGTGATTTAATTTCCCCCAGCACCGGTGCTTCAGCTGAAATCTAATTTGAGTGAAAAATGGCAATCCAGCTGTTCCGTTGACAGAGCCCAACCAAAACATGGTTTTCTTTCAGCGCAAAAACATGCGGCGGCCATCTTCATCTGCACATCAATGACTGCTGAGCGGAGGCTGAGCTCAGCGCAGGGTGGTAATTATAATGTTCCTGCATGTGTGTGTGTGTGTGTGTGTGCGTGTATGTGTGCATGTTTTGTACTTTTACTGTGCGTTGCAGTGGAGGTAATTTGCAGCACTGCTCCTCCTCTGCTCTCTCTATAAAACTGAACGAATACAGAGAAAGAATGCGTTGAGGCAGTTATCGAGATGAGAAGGAATGGAAATTATTTGGTTCGTGCTCTCTCTCTCTCTATCTTTCTTTTTACCTCTCTCTCTGCTCATTTGCTTTGTGTCACCAGGCAGGATGAGTTGAACCGGGAATTAAATAGCCCCCCTCTACCTCAACCTCCTCCCCCTCTACCTCCTTTCCTAATCTATTATGCAAACAGAAGTGGTTAATTGTCCATATATTTGCATGCGCTGGGTAAATGAATTATACGCTGGCTGTGTTGCTTAGCAACTATCCAGGGTGAGAGAGCGAGAGGCGGAGACAGAGGGTTGGGGGACTGTTGAAAGAAGGGCTGGCAGTGACATTAGGGTATCTTACACCACATAATGTAAAGAAGTCGCAGAAGAGCAAATTCAAAAGTTCTGTGAAAATGTCTGTTAAATAACGACTTTCCACTGAGCCTCTGGGCTGTGGGTGTAAGAGGAAAAAGACACTGCAAAGAAATAACAATTATACCCAATGTCTCAGTTTGTCACTTAGTTATATTAATACTAAAAATGTTTTTTTAACCTGCTTCCTGGTCAGTTTTCTTATGTTCTTTCTTCTGAGAAATCCTGTTGCTTAGCTGATCTTGTAGTACTCTGAATTCTTCCCACCTTCCATCCAGCCACAATGTTATCACCACATGTATCATGCATTATAATATCTGCAATAGATATATTACTAACAAGTCAGTGACACGTCTACTCATGTGAGAATCTTCTGCTCTCTTACCAGCAGTTTCAGAAATGATTTAGTTGTTGGAAGGATTTCCTGAAGGCACGTTCCATGGCCTCCATATCTTCTCCACACTGCTAGCTGTTTAGCCTTCAGATGCTTTCTGTTGCTGCTGCCACTACTGCTACTCTTCCCCCTCTTAACTCATCATGCTTTGTCTCCATAGTTGCTGTTGTTGCTGGTCTGCTAGTAGGTGAAGGCAAGCTTCCTCAGGGCAGTATTTGCCCTTCTAAACCACAGATCAGCATTATTTTGTCCTGTCTACCATGGTTGGTGTTCATGAAAAATGAACAAAAGGAATCTTAAAAAGTAGACCCCTGGAGGTCACGGACGTAAACATGGCAACAATAGAGAACCATGGAAGACAGAAGAACTAGTGGAGAACAACAAGGAAAGCCAGGATTAAATTCTGAGGGAGAGAAGAGTGTGGCATAGGAAGCAGACGGAGTAATCAGAGGTAAGCATGGCAGCTGGGGAAGAGAGGAGGCAGATGGAAATCAGGAAATGTAAAACAGGAATCATTAAAAGGAACAAAAACTGAAACTGGCATAAACGGTAAATGGAAAGAAACACCATTCAGAGGAACCTGACACACACAGAAATGAAAACCAAATGAAAACTAAAGCTACAAAAGCAAACAATAGCAGATCGGTTGAATGCATAATTAGCCAAAAATTACGGTGGCCCTTAAGTGCAAACCATTTCAACAAATTACTAAACACAATTACAAATTACAAAACACAACATCCAAAAACACGACAAAGTAAGCATACCTACAAATGAAGAAAACACACCACCGTTAACAAAATGGAAGAGGCATGTCTGATTGGAAACTCCGATTGGACAATTCCTCTTTTGGATTTAGACCAGAAAATCATTGAAATCATTAAATGTTTTAAACATGTATGTTTTATGTACATTAGATGCCATTTGCATGGTTTGTACTCTGGCTTAGTGCATTTTTTGAAAATATGAAGGTTACCGGTGATGTGAACATAACTACATTACTTAGTTATCTTTATGATACAAGATTAAAAAACAGAATTTAATGGATATGAGTTATTGCTATTACGCATTCATTCTATTTTAATGCAGGCTGTTAAAAAAAAACAGAAAAATAAGAAAACAAAACTGATGGGCCTGATTGCTGACTGAACAAGAGCCTGGCTCTAACTAAACCTGCTCTGGAGAAGGCCAGCTAAGCAGGAGAAATCACAACGGTAACTTATGTGATAAATGCCTCCATTTAGCTTTTATGAAACCAAATCGAAGCCTAAATCATCAAGGATATGCTGTTTTTTATGAAACAAGGCACAGAGATCAGGTGGATGAAAGAGGCCTAGATTATTCCCTTACTGTTTTAGTTTAATGTCTCATCACATTAAACTGAAACTGAAACCATCATAAATAAAATTTATGATGGTTCATGGCCATAATATCAGTTCTGATGACCAAGGATTTCACATCAGAATACAAACCATGCAGATAGCATCTAATGTACATAAAACATACATGTTTTAAACATTTAATAATCTCAATGATTCAATTATACATAGATAGATAATCTTAAACTGAACATAAAGTCTTTTGTTGTTCTTTAAATTTCAGTTAAACTTGTTTAAGTTGTGCTTTTATGTCTTGTTGCTGGTAAGCCCACATTTTACTTGACAATGTAAGACCCTGAGTCAGTGTGAAAGTCAGAGCAGCAGGATGCCTTTCTGTTACACGGTAACAGTTTGTTCATGTTTAAACAGAGAGATCTTTACTACTATTGCTGTGTTACACTGCTGATGCTGAGGGGTGTGTGTGGATAGTTCAGCTGCAGGAACTCAATGATTACCTCCTTTATCTCACCTTACATTGTTCTCATAAATGTGCATCACTACTGTATTGATGTTAAGGTGGATCGAAGGCCTCATGTATAAAGTGGGGGTATGAACAAGTTTGCAGTGTACTTTCTTATCCAGGCAAAGTTGAGAAACATCAATAGTGAACTAAAAAGGTTCTAGAGGTCGACTGGTAACACGGCACAACTCTGTGAAGGTTTGATGAGAGTCATGTTGGATTAAGGTTTGGACCAGCATCAAAAGTTCTTCTAAATGTTTAACCCCCAGTCTGATGAGAATATTCATGCAATTCTGTTGTTAATTTTTTGAGTAATTTAACACAAAAAAAGAACAATAACAAGAATGGAAAAATTACAATCTGAGCATCATCCATCCCAAAATGCTGTCTTTGTTTATTTCTAAATTTTAGAAAAGTCAACATGTCAAATGTTCAATTTTGCTTACAGAGGTCAGTAGAGGCCAGAGCAGCTCCAGAAAGAAAGATGTCTTCCTGTCCTAACAGAGGCAGCAGATATGAGGCTGTTCATTCACAGGATGTCACCTCTTCATACCTCTGTTGCTTTATGTCTTCCCATGTATTTGCAGATGAGCAGCTCACACTGTGTCTCTGCAGGTCTGCAAGGTTTATGAGCCTCATCACCATTAATGCCATCAGTCCTCTTCAGCTTCTAATTGGCTCTGCACCCTAATTAGCTCTCACTGTTAGCACCTGCGGCTCCCCCAATCGATGAACAGTGCTGAGTTTAAGTTCTGACAATTAATAATTATTAAGAAGGAATGATACTGAGAATGTGGGACTTAAGTTTGAGGTGTAACATTTTTGTCACTGTCGGAAGCAATTCAGGTGTCAAACAGTGTTGAAATATGAGTCATTTAGCAGTGTGAAATATGAATTAAGAAGAAAGGGTTACTGTTCACACTGTTTAATAATTTAACGGGTGACAAAACCACACTTACTGATAGACTTGCAAGAGAAACTCCAGCTGGGTGAGCAACGGTGCACATGTTGGAGATGTAAGTGCAACATATTCTGGGACTGCTCTTAAACACACCCTTTGCATTTGTAAAGAACTAACATGGCAATTCTTACAAAACAAAAACTTAACAGTGGATGTGTTTAAATTCACAGCTCTGCGGGTTTGCTATTCTGGAGTTATTAAAACCTGAAAGGGCATCATGAGAAAAATTTTCTGTGCTTCTGAGCATAATTTATACAAATCTTTGCAGTTGTACCAAATTCAAAACTAATTTGGTTTTAGTCTTTCGGTTAAAGTATCTCATTCAGTGAGTTGTTTAAACTAACCACAATCCCACTTCTCTCAGATTGGAAAAAAACCTTTCTCACCACCTGTTTCCAGCTTGTTGTCTTGTTCGTTAGAAATGCTTTCCAGTTAACCACAGTATATCATGAGACATTTCACTTTACTTACTGTATGAAATAAACTGGCTAATACAGTAAGATTTCATCTGAGTTGAATATTTGTGCTCATGTCTTTACACATCCTCAGACATGTCCAAACATCAGACGGCACCACAAGTTATCAGTCAAAAACATCTGAAGAACAGCTTTGTTTAATTTTTTACACTATTCATTATATCATATAGTATGATATTTAAGATCCTAGTCTTTAAACAAAAACTGTATTGGAATCAACAGAGCTGAGACCTCAAAGGATCACATCCAAGTAAGAGCGATAGAGAGGAGAAATCCCCCACCTGGACAACCCAGGGTCATGTGATGCCGTGTTAATCTGTCTGTCTGCACAATTCTTCCTCTCAGCTGAACGCACTGTGACTTCTGAACTTTGACCCAGCTCCATCGGTGGTTCATGTTTGAAAAGCTTGTACACTTCATTTTGACTAAACCTACATTCTCATTGTGTGAATATTCAGTAAATAAGTTATAGCAGTTTTTTTTTTGTTTTTTTTTAGTTTAAGTTGTATCATAGTAGTGCCATTTACATCACTGCCTCCTTTTCTTCTATGCAACATCCTCAGAAATCATGTGAACATAACAGTGTGTACACATGTGTAAGTAATGCATTGCTGCACCAACATACAGATGAGTTTACAGACAGAGGCAGAGCCTGAGGGACATCAGACTGTTTGTTTTGGAGAGACTGTGCTGTTGGTATGAATGAACACACAAACACACTTCTTTTTCCACCTCATCTTCATGTTCTCTCCTTTTGCTTTAACTCACTTCTCCTCCCAGTCCACCTCCTCCTCACCTCCCCCAGCCCCCGCTCCTCAAGCTCCACCCTCCTCCATTCTATCCCGCAGCGTTGCGTGCTAGCTGCTCTCCTCTCGGTCCGGCTTGCTGCTCTGATGCTAACATGCTGTGACATGTTACACTGAAACTACTTTATGGAATCAATATTAAATTCACGGCCTATGACACTGAGGGCTAAACACACTCCCTTACTACTCCACTGGGTGTGTGTGTTTGCGCTGGTCTTTGTGACCTCATTAGGACCTTTTCTTGTAAAACCAGTCGCCTTGTGGGGACAGCAGACTTTATGTGAACAGTGTACCATAATAATAAGGCAGAAAATACATTTTGGCAGTTAAGTGATGTTTCTGTATGGGACAGGAAATCGGGTTGAAATTGATTGTGTACAATAATCAGAAGCAAAATTCTTCAAATATCAAAGCTTTTTACTCCTCGTTCAATTGCTGACACACTGACTGATGAGTAAAATCTAACTTTAAAAAATGTGTTTCAGTAATATTCAGTATTTCCATTACATTTCTAATTTATTTAAAGAAGAACTCCTCTAGCACAGCTGCAGATTACTTGTTATCTGTTAAAAGTTCTGCAAATTAATGCTTTGGATAATTGTTCATTTAAAAAGAATTGTTAGAAACATTTTCAAGATTTATTGTTTTGGGCTTTGAAAGGAAGACCTTTTCTGTCTGAATTTAATGTAGTTCATCACTTCATCATATTGTCTGTAGTTATTACAACACAAAAATGTGAGCATGTCTGTGTGTGCAAATTTGTGGATATGCGTGTTCATTCAAGTATGTGAGGAAACAAGAAGCCTTGTGAATCTGTGTATGCATGTGTATGCGCATGTATGTGGTGTGTGCGTGGGTGTGCAGGCGTGTGCGTGCGTGTGCGTATGCGTGTGTGTGTTTTTGGGTGTCCTGGGGATGAATTAGAGCAAAGGCAGTCATGTTTCATAGCAAGGTCTCGACATCAATGAAAACACTGCAAAACGGCACGCAAACTTAGAAAGAAGAGAGGGAGCGAAAGAAAGAGGAAAAGTAGAGGGTGAGCTAAAAGAGTGAAAAGGGAAGAAACAAAAACAAAAAGAGAAAAATGCTATGAAATAAAACAATGAACAGAAAAAGACAAGAATGTAATCAATTTGTGAGATACATAAATTTTGCATTTTTTGTATTTGCTCACAAAACGCCGATGCACCCCGTACTATTGGGAGTAAAGGTGTGAAAAACTTTTATTTAAAAATAATAAAGGTTAGACATGAAAAGACATACACATAGGTGATTCACCCTTTTGTACCTTTATAATTCATGCTGTTTTATGTTGGCATTTTGTGGTAAATAAAGGAGTCGTCTGCCACTGGATGTTCTGTATTAAACGTTCATCAATTTGTATCTACTGGCATCCATGTACTCGCTTCTATAAGTAATGATTTCAAATAATGTTTTATTATAAGTCATGTGAGCAGTGTTATCTATGAATAGGAGTTAATTTAGAGCTAGGGGTCAGAGCTTGTCATATTTGATTAATCAACAGGCCCAGACGTAAGGTGAAAATCAAAATAAATGGAATTACTGAGAGATACAAAGTTTTCTTAAAATGTTATATGGTTGAATTATTTTAAAGATTTCATTATTTTCTAGATTATCCCCTTAATTTATCAAACTATTGCAATAACAAGGCAAATATGTGCAATTGTTTAGTTATGTGGATATGAAATTGAGGTAGCAAGGGAGGAATTGGGAATACATAGGAATGAAACGGGGTCAGTAATATGAGGAATTGACCTGGAAGAACATGCATACACACACGTCCCCCCCCCCCCCACACACACACACACACGCACGCCCACACACATTCCTGCCAAAACAAATTGGAGAAAAAAAAGGGAAAATAAATATTAAATAAATAAAGTGAATTTAAAGCAAATTATAACGCAGGAGGTATTTGTATATTAAATTATGTTTATCTTACTTTTTGATCCATCCTGAAGTTTTATTTGTTTTGGGCTTTTTAGCAGCTGTAGTTGTCATGCCAGGCCATTATATGGTGCTGTGATTTTAGCCCATTGTCCAAATGCGCATGTGGTTTTGACCCTTTGCTTTTATGTCATTTGGAAAACAGTAACCTGTCTCAGTTTCCAATGAACCAAGTGCTCATGTAACACACATGTTCCTTATCAGAAGTTGTGTTAAACTGAACAGGTTGAGTAGGACACACAGTGCTATGCTATCCGCCATTGTTTTTGTTGTTATCGGCCCATGCATGCGTAGAACACATCCTGAAGCCATGTGTTCTAAGCCTGTGCGCTTTAACACTTGTAGAGTCCTTCACATGTGCGAAAGTGAAAACATGACATAGTTTCCTTGAGTACCAGTGTCAGAGACTCCTTAATGTTTAAAGGCACAGCTGGATTGCAAAAGAAATGTTACGGTTTCACTGAAAATCAGCTCTGTGTAACATCCCTAACTCTCATCATTAAATAGCATTTCAATCTGGCGAAACTCATAAAGAGATGCAGCCATAATGTTTTATTGACATGAAAAAATTAAGATTTTGGTGCCCGGACCCCAGCAGAAGACGATGACGCTGTGAATTGCATTAGACTTGAATGAGCAGTTTAGGATGAGGATTAGAGGCATCTCCCCCCCCCCCACAGCCGGACAATGGTGGTGGAAGAGAGGATGGAAGCCTGAAGAAGACACTGGGGGAACATGAAGTAGGGGCAGAGGTGGGTTGAAGCTCAGCTGGTGAACAGATGGAGCCACGAATGGAGGTCTTATAAAGGGAAGTTTGTATGCATCATACATGTATATACACGCTGTGATTGGATGATGCAGGTGAGGTTGAAGAGTCTTCCAGTTTGAATTGATGCTTGGGCTTCATTACACACTTGGGTGTGACGTAAATCCATCAGTTGAGGAAGCTGCTAGGAGGGAGGGGCTCTCTGTGACATCATAAGTATAAAGCAGAGCACGGAGACAAGGGCTGGCCCTCCAGTGATCCTCGATCATGTAAGGAGGTTCAGAATTGCATTACAGAAATCTAATTGAATTATACTTGTTGGCTTAGTAACTTTGATTGTATGGTGATCTTGATATCTACAAAACCAATACATAAACCTGGAAGAAACTCTGTACACTTCTCTTATTGACTGCTTCCAAGGAAAGGATCGAGCTGTTTGGCGATCTTATTAACTCTTTGCAGAAGAAAAACCTGAACCCAAATCTCCTAAGAAGAAAGTTTGTGTATTACTCCTGCCAGTGTACTGTTTAGCTGCTCCCAGGATCAAGCTGTCCTGCAGCCAGACAGAGTGCTGTCCTGGTCCATTCAGCTCCTCAATAGACTTCATTCGTGCTTTGTTCTGAGGAACCACATGCTTCGATCACTAACAAGCAGGGTTCTTTGTGTCTGGGCAGACACATTAGCTTAGAACATAACAAGCTGGAGATTGTTGATTCTGTTGTTCTTTGTTGTTGCTCAAAATGTTTAAGTTTGCTAAACCGGTCCACCAAGTCCAGAGACAGTATGTTGCAGTAGAATTATTTAATTATTGATAGTTACAAGTTGTTGTTTTTTTACCGTTCGATTTGTTGAATTAAGTACAAAAAAATACACATATTTAACTCCTAACAGTTTGTCACTTATGGAATTCACATTAGGCCTTGTGTCTTATCTTGCCAAGATCCATATCTAAGAAAAAATCTTAAAATTTGAGAAATCCCCAAAATGTTCCTAAACTGATGTCAGTAGGAGCTAATTTATGACTTGGGATTCTCTGAGATTATGGGCCAGTTCTATAGTCATTGAAAACTTAAAGGTGGGGTTTCTTTGGAACGAGACAATATGTCTTCCACTACACTGGGACACTTCTGGGTTCCAGTTAGGCTGGCAGCATCTGGATCTGCAGTCTGGCGGGCAGGGGAAGCAAAGGAAATGTCGACCTCTCCTGATTTGATTGAAGAAGATGAAGATGCAGAAGCAGATGCAGAATGGTCCATGACTGAGGAAGAGGATGAACCATCTGATTTGTGACAGGACAGCCCTGATTGGAGGAATGTTTTGGTGTTCATTTGACCGGAGTTAGGAGAGGAGGATGCTGAACTTGTTCTTGAACTAAACTTATTGAAATATTGTGATCAGTTCATTGGTCCTGGCTAGTCTTTGATCTAACTGATCCGTTTTCTGTTTGAAGTCTGTTGTCTTCATGTCTGAATCACATTTGACTTTGTTATGTGGGAGCTTGCTCTCCAGATTCATCCTGTGCTCCTCCTTGCTAAATCTAATCTTGACTTTAGGTTGCTCTTCTATCCTCCTCAGTAATTTCCTGTCATCCTCCTCTTATTATTGGGGAAACATGGACATTTAAATAGTCTGCCACTCAGTCATAGGACTGAAATAATTTTCATGTGACAGTGAGCATCCTAGCCTATTGCTTCTGCAACAACCCTCCTGAGCTTCTTAACCTTCTCACAGTTTGTTTTACTACACAATTACTCTGAACAAAATCGGTCTAATCAGAAATGAACAAGACAATGACCTGATTTGCTAAGAGGAGGTCTTGATTTGGAAATGCATGTATCCCTAACATCTACATTAAACAAATCTGATGTTTCATATTTTCTGATAAAGCACAGTGTTCATGGAAACCTTTGAACAAGTTTGTCAAGCTTCTGCCAGCTTGACAAACTGGCAGAAGTGAAAGTGTCTCAGGCAGAACATTTTTGAAACATACAGGACAATGTGAGTGCTGCAGATTTGTCCCTGTTTAATAGCGGACATTGTAGTGACCTTTGACATTTGCATAGTTTACACCAGAGGTCTTCACATCCAGTCCTCGAGGGCCAGTGTCCTACAACTTCTAGATGTGTGTCTGCTACAGTACAGATGAGTTCAATAATTGCTAACAGCTGCTTTTGTTAAGTTACAGTTTCTGAAGAACATTGATAGTAATGATTGTGTAATAAACACGACTTTCTGACAGACTGTAGGAAATTCAAACAGACACTTTACTTCAGAATGTGTCTTTATGTAGTAAAGAAAATATTCAAAATTATTCTTCTGCTTAAATTTAATAATTTAAGGATAATATTTCTTCTTTGTACCTACTTTTAATTGATTTTTTTTTTAATTACCAGAATTTGGTAACAACAAATAGCTTTTTTTTTTTTTCTGAAAAAGTCACTTGTTACAAACTGAATCAGATGCTATGATAAAAGGTGTAATCTTTTGTAAGAAAAAAAAAAGTACTGTTCCAAAATACATTTTAACTGTAATTCTTTGATCATGACTACTGCTTGTTTCTCAGTGTTTACACTCTTCTGTGAGTACAAGTGTATTCTCTTCAGTTCAATTCAGTTTATTCATAGAGCGCCAATTGTCAAGGAAGTTTACAAAAAAATCAATTCAGTCACACATACATTCCAACTGAATGTTTAATCAATGTTTTCTTTAAAACTGTAAACTGGCAGGTAATAACAAGAAACATGTACTGGAACACTGAATCACCTCTGTGAATCACGCTTTGGTCATGTTTCTGGAGTAGAAATCAAACTAGAGTTATTTGTCCACTACTTGTTCAAAGAAAAGAAAGACATTTACAGCGTGGAGTTAATAAAACAACAACATCTAGCAGAGTCAAAGTTTTGTGCTATTATTATAATATTTTTTCAAAAGATTAGGAAATTAAAAATAACTCTAAGAGTGAAAATTCTGTGTTTTCTCATTCAGGGTACATTCAGGGTACAAGTAGATATTTCTGTTATGACTGTTGCTCATAACAAAATTCTCCAATGTATTGAAGCATTCTGTTGAAATATTTTCTTTTTATATAAATTTGAACTGCTCCTTTTGCATTTCAATGCAGCTGATTGATGGCGAGGTCGAGCAACAGGAGGAGGAATTTTCACTGGACACAACAAATCCCAAGTGGAGCCAACTGGGAAGGCCAGACTTCCACACAGAGCTGTGAAAAAAGTATTTGTCCCCACACAGATTTGTTTACTATATATATATATATATATATATATATATATATATATATATATATATTTACAAAGTTTGAAAAATAAACAAAAATCTGGGAATTTCTGACCAACACACACACAAACACACCCCAACATACACACACTCACTAGAGACAGCAGCCATTAAACTTTGACATTGTGGCGGCAAAAGAGACTAAATGTTTTTTCTCTCCCACTGAGACATTATTTCATTTAAACCAATGACAAACACACATACATATATACACACCAGGACACACACCCCAACACCCCCCCTCCCCCCACTCCAAACACACACACACGCACGCAAAATCATTAATGACACAGAGGTCTGGGCTGAGCTGAAGAGCGACAGACAGCTCGTTAAGATTGTCATCACGCTGAGGCCTGAACCTTGTTAGTGCAACACACATCCAAATACAGAACACACAACATCCACACACACTGTTAAAAAAACACTCACACACTTGCAAACACACACACACAATGTTATTTTAAGACATGCTGGGTTTTGGTCCTAGTCATTGTTACCCAGACTGAATAGAAGACCCTGAGAGGTCTGAGAGAGTGTGTGCACACATGCGTGTGCATGTGTGTGTGTGGATGGGGGGTTTGTGTGTTAGTGGAGATACATTTGAAAACGTTATCTGCTTTGGTTGCAGAGAAACAAACTTATTTAATTTAATGTATATGAAAAAAAGATTTATTTAATTAATTAATGATTCCATTTCGGCTTAGATTAATTTTATTGTTATGTACCAAAAGTACAGATAAACACACAAAAGAAGTGATAGATTTTAAATGTAAAACCAGCACAGAAAGGGAAAATGTTTAACTAAAATGTAAATTTTAATTCCAGCCATAGCAAAACTAAATTAAATGTTTCTTCAATTTTTTCGTACAAAAAATTCTTGCTGAATGTTAATTAACTCTGCTCTATTTAATTGAATTTATTCTTTAATAATGATTATTTTTAGTATTATATTTACGTTCCAGCCTCTGTTAGGGATTGGAACCTTCCCTAAGAGGATATTTTATACTTTCTCTTCTCTCACACTTTGGATTTATATGTTCCATGTCCTTATTTATGATGCACATTCTGATGTCATGAATGAAACAAATTTCTGTTTAGTGTTGCATTATTATTTTTCTGTTATGTATGTATTTTTATTAAACTATTAAATTATTTAATTGCTCTTTTATGTACTCTTGTGAATGCTCATCACACTATTGTTATATTTCCATTTCGTAAAATCTGACTTGCCTAAATTTGTATTTTAGTAAAATCAAAATTCAGCAAAAAATATATTTTACAAAACATATTATTTTAGTACTAAGAAAATTTTTATGTATGTTTGAATTAAAATTATACACTTTTTGATTAGATGAATCCATCATGTAGAGGTTTAGAACATTTGAGAAAATGTTAAGCATGGTGACAACATCAAAGAAATGATTTTAACAAAAAACATTAAACAAAAAACATTAAACAAGAAATAAACTGGTTAAAGCTTTATCTTTGATTTTATGCTATAAATGATTCAAATAATAAGAAGCAAAGTTAAACTGAATTTATCTTCTAGACTCATATGACATTTTTCCCTGTAAGTCTATTCAGAGAGATATTCACACACACACCCGCACACACCCCCACACACCACGCACGCACACCCCCCCACACACACACTCAGAGAAAAAAGAACCTCTCTCACTCTCTCTCTAATTGGATTGAGACATCAGGAGGTGTCAATCAAGCGTCTTTATAAACGACAATCTCCTCAAAAAGCCATTATGTACACCAATGGCCCCTAGGGGCCACAGCATACACTGGTACTCACAGCAGACTGCGCACACACATTGACACAGTGAGAAAGGAGAGGAAGGTAATAATTAGTTGTTCGTGGTTTGATGGATCTCTTGACACCTCAAGGCCTCAAGAAAATATTCTCACAGCTCTCGACCCTGTGCATCTGCATGTGTGTGTGTTTAAAAAAAAAAAAAAACTCTGACCTGTCCCATATCACAACCCAGAAGCCTTGAGGCAAAGGAAAGAACAAAAACTGGTTTCCTGCTCTGCTGGGAAATCCAAGCGAAAACCCAGACTGACCGTTGATCAGCGCTTATTCTGTTACTTAAGTGATTTTTTTTTAAATTCTGTATGTTTTAGTGCAGTAATAGTTACACATTTAGATGCGTTTTCTTCTTCATCATATTTCTTTTGTTTTTTTGTCTCACAGGAAGGCCGATTGGAAATGAATGGATGGGTTTGATGGATTACATTTTCTTAATTGATTTTGAGACATATTGCTCCTGAATTGGACCAGACTGCACAAGAAGGAACAAATTTTGTCATTAAATTTGTCTCCAAAAACTGTAACTTGGAACTTGCAGCAGATAAAACCGAGCAGAAGGGCTTTAAATATTGTACATCAGTGTAACACTTACGGAGACTCCACGACTGCAGGAAAAATGAATGTTTCATCTGCACATCACCGCAGGGCATGCGTCCTGCTCAGACATGCAGACACGCAGCAGTTTGACACAGAGAGCTTCTTTAATCAGGACGATTGCTTAGCATGGTGAAATCCAACATGCCACCTCAGATCATAATGTCACAGCTGCTGGGGCAACATGTGACATAAACTAGCAGCTGTAGACATGTTTCATAAAACACTGTCAGACAGAGTTTAGTCACTAGAATCACAGCGGAGGGAAGGAAGACACAGACTCTGCCATGTTGGACAAAGTGTCCAGCTGTCTCTGCTGCTCCGTCTAAAACTGGAGAAACCTTCACTCTTTAGAACTAAGAGAAGCTACATGATAAGAAAACTGACTCAGTGGAAGGTCATTTGTATTGGTGAGAAAAATACTAGTTTGCAACCATGGAAATAGTCACTAGTCACTAAGAAATGGAAAAACACTGACATGGTCTGCAGATCCAGATGGACATAAAAATACATTCTTCTTTCTGAGGGTATTTCTCATAAACACATGGGTTATGTTTGTGTTGGTTCAAAAAGCAGTTTCCTGTCTTAAAAAAAAACAATAAAACTTGAATGTGACTTACCTTTACACTTTACAATTTTTTTTTTACATATCTAGAAGAACGTTGTTCTTTTAGGAGAAACATTTTCTCCCCTCTTTTTCTGAACACATCTCAAGGTTTTGACAGACAAAATTAAAAATCCATTTCATGAGGTTATTTTTTTTAAAACATGTTTTTTTTTTATTATTTATCTATTCATTTTGATTTCCTATCTAATATCGATCTACAAATCTCCATGGAATATCCTGATTTCCTGTTTTACCACACCGAGCCGCCGCTGTTTTTCTAATGTGTGTCTTCCAGAAAAGTATGACAATGCCTTCAAGATTTTATTGACAGCAACTTTAAAGACTTAAGCTTCTGTTAAGTCACAAACAATGGCTTCATATTGTCACACCTGAGCATGAGAAACACCGTCCACCAGGAAAGTAAAAGCGATTCCACCAGGGCCAAATAAATGATTGTTAGAATAGTGAACGCCTGTCTTTTTCTGAATGTGAATCGTTTTATGCTTGAGTGTGAGGCTGGATGCTGTATTTACATCATAACTGAATAAAAACAATATTTTAAAAGGGCTTATTGATGAAACGACGGTCCCTCAACCTGACAGTGGTTCTTTTAACTTTATTAAGACATTAATAGATTTACATCAGTGGTTTGCATAAACACACACTTCATACCAAAGTTCACTTCTCGTGTATCTTATCTTGTTTCATGTAGCATCTTATAGTTATTCATTTTCTTCTTACTGTCATAAACTCCAGTGATACTCCAACGGAATGCAAAGAGATACTCAGCCGTATGTGTTTGTGTAAAATGTACTGATGTTATTGTGGATGCATGTGGTGCAGTGATTTTTGTCTGTAGGGTGTGTGTGCATGACTGCGTGCGTGTGTGGGGGTGCGCGTGTGTGTGTGTTTAGGCCACCTGCTGTGTGTATGCCTGTTCAGCTGCTCTCCCACTGAGTCTGCAGCTAAATAATACTTCATTAAAATGGCAATAAATACTCCTAAAAATCACTCAAAATCCCAATGAGAAAGAAACTTAATTAAAATACCAATAAGCAATTAAGTTAATTTCATCAGCCAACAGATAAGCAGGAAAAATACCAGGCAGGAGCCAACTTCCTTCAAAAACACCCAATCAAACACAGTCAAAGGAGTGTGTGTGAGTGTGATTTATGTTTGTGCAACATCCCAATAAATGCCGGTTAGTCTCTTTCTCCCTCCGTGTGTGCGTGTGCGTGCATGTGTGTGTGCGTGTAATTTAAATGGTAATAACCCGGGCCATGCTCTGGAAGTTTTTCTCTGCAAGATAAGATCCGCCTCACTCTTCCTGCATTCTTCCCATGTTCTTCCCACAGCTGGACTTTTGTATCTCTTCATCGCTTGTTCTGTCGCATTTATTATGAGCATTTTAGCATTTCTGGCATGCTAATCCCATCCGAACAATCGACTGATGCAGAGGAAGTGAAACACGCTCGCAGAATGGAACTATGAAGACTGAATAGACACACAAGGGAAATAAATGAAACCTTGCATATTTTTTCCCATTCAATTCAAAGACTCTCTGATTCAAACAGACCTTTGTGGATTGGTTGGAAGATATGACACAATATGGGATATTTCAAATACTGTGTGAGAAAGGCTACCAAAGTGATCTTGATGAAAGCAGACTTTATGGCAAGGAACAAGAACATCAGAACATCAGCTGCTGAATACAGATATTGGCTTCTCACTTATAATCAATCACAATTTTATGTCGGCCAAAACACATGAAAGGAAGAGCAAAAGCTAAATTTGAGGCAGTAAATCATTCCTTGAATTCATGCAGAAGATATATTGCCAGGTGATACTAAAACTTTTCTTCACTCATGTAGCTCTTCTGAACGGCCAGGTCTTTATTGTCTCCCTTTAATGTTGTGCTTTTTTATTTTAATCTTATTTGCCAGAGGTTTTACACACCCAGGCTAAAATTCCAGGTTTTTCTGATGAAAATAATGGAACTATAATAAATCATTGGAATTTTTTCCACATATGGGATATAAATCCTGCACAATTCACTTCAGTTTAATTCAATTTAATTCACTCCAGAAATACTTTATTATTTTCAGATAAACATTAAAAATTGCTGTAATTCGTCAAAGTTTCTTCATAGTTGTTGTAGATGCAGAAGGATCTCCTCTAGAGGCTTGTATCACATTGGTTCTGAAAGCTCCTCTGACTCAAGGTACTCTGTTCCATATCAGTCTCATGAGCAGAATGTTCATGTGAGAGGAAATATTGTAAAAGACAATATTTCTCAATCTAAAACCATGTTAAAGCACATTGTGTTTCAGCTTTAAGTTGTGTTGAGTTCACATCTGCCATTAACTATAAACCTTTTGAGTGCTAAGTAAAGTTAATTATTAAGTAAAGTTCAACTTAATAATGTTAATAATATTAATATTATATAATTTCCACTGCCCAGCATGGCTCAGTGCAAGCTGTCACCAATAACTGGAAAAAATCTGGAATGAATTCAATTCAATTCAGTTCAATTCACAACACTGCAGGAAGTTTCCAAAGAAAATCAGTTGAATCCAATCATATAGACAGATTCCAAGTCAACTGCTTACATTCCTAGTTGATGACTGTCATGAAACAATGCAGCTAACTTCAGCTTGTTATTCAAAGTTTTTTTTTTTTTTTTATCTAACAAAACTCAGTAGATTACATCAAGACATTGACATGCAGCAGTGTTCTCTTTTTTGTAACAGGAAAAGTAAAAAATAAAAAGTTATCAGCAGAAGTAGCACCTTCAGTGACTTAATCTAGGGAAGAAATGGAGCCAGACCAGTTTTCAAATCTTTAGGATAAAATGGATGAAGTAGAGAAAAGACAGTTAGTTATCAAAACCTCAGCCGACAGCTGTCTCTAAGAACGAGGCCGTTTGAAGTTTATTTGTACAGCAAATTTCAGAAACATGGCAGTTCATATCATGAAAAGATAAAAAAACCATTAAAAACACATTGTATAGTCAATAGTTGTGAAAAACAAAATCAGACATTACATTTTGTCAGGTGCCGTCGTTAAAATCATCAATACTCATGAGTTATGTTGGTCAATGTTCCATTGATTATGGCTTAAAAGCAACTCTGAACAGGTGGGTTTTAGCCTTGACATAAAGGAATTCGGTGTTTCAGCTGTTTTTCAGTTTTCTGGAAGTTTTTTCCAGATTTGTGGTGCATAGAAGCTGAATGTTGTTTCCCCATGTTTGGTTCTGGTTCTGTTGATGCAGAGCAGAACCAGAACCAGAAGACTTAAGAGGTTTGGAAGGTTGATACAACAACAGATCTTCAATGTATTGTGGTGAGAAGCTGTTCAGTGATTTATAAACTAACAGTTTTTTAAAGTCTACTGGCTGAGCTCCATGGAGGTCAGAGAATGTGACTAAAGATAAATGCATGGATGAGTTTTTCTACATCCATTAGTTCTCTAATCCTAGAAATGTTCTTAAAATCAGTTTTCTGTTGGTCACAAACATAACCAAATTAGCATTTTCTGGAACATGTGTTCAGAATGATGACGTCTCTGGAACAAATGAAATGACGTGTATGAGTGGGCTTGAGAAAGGAACATTTTGAATTTGCATCACCTGCAGGGGGTTAATTTACCTGAAGGACTGCAGGCAGGAACAGAGGACTGGAATGAAGGGAGAAAGGATGGAAGTGATTCATACTCAAACTGTTGGGAAATACTCCCGCTGAAACAAACACAGGTCTTTCAGATATTCCCTGGTGTAAGAGGAACACGGTAAGTGTGAGAAAATAACAAGGGACTGACTCATTTAATTTGCCTTCATGGAGAACATGTGTGTGTGTGTGTGTGTGTGTGTGTGTAGGGGTGTGTGTGTGGGTGTGTGTGTGTGTGTGTGTGAAAGTGGAGAGAGTGAGGTTGGCAGAAAGAGAGACAAAGAAACTGTGCAGGTGTGTTTCAATCTCATCAGAGGCTTCCTGACAGTTTCAGCTCGCCAACATGGGCCGTTAATCACGTCCCTGCACTTTTTGCACAGAGGACGTGATGGGGTTACGGGTTGAGAGTTGGAGGGGGGCGGAGGAGGGCACCTCATCTGAGGTGGCACAAAATAATGAAGCTTGGCCGTCTGCTGTGTTTGCAGTGCAGGTCAAAGGTTGGAGCCCACAATTTGTGCAGCAAGGTAACTTTAAGGTTACCAATTACAACCCAAGTAGAAAACAGCTCAGAGCGACCCGTGTTGATGCACAGAGCCTGGTGACATGGTGAGCATTCTGAGGCCAAATGTGCATTTCAAAGAGTAACAAATGAAATGGATTCAGGGCAGCATCATGTATGTATTGAGGCGACAGGAGCACACGGCTTGACACTTGGGTGGTGGGTGTGTCGAGATGGGTGTGACTGTCACTAAGATATGAATGGGAGCCATACTGGTGGCTGGCTTTATATGTATGAGGAAGCGGGTGCGTCATAATTTCTGTTGACCGTGCCGTAATGCCGTTTATTGTTGGCACCATTATATGGTTTAGCCTGGTCAGTATGTGTCAGTCCTTGTAAAGTCTGAAGTATGGCAGTCAAAGTGGAATAAATTGATGATTGCAACAACAAAGAACCGGCCTGGAGTGTATCGAAGCACGCATCAGACAGTTTGAAATTCCCCGAGTTAAACCGAGTTCAAATGCATCAGGAATTAACACTAAAAAAATAAAAACATTTCCCACACTAAAACGAACGTACAAACACCAAACAGAACATTCTGTCCGTTGCAGATTTATGTTTTTGAATTTCCATTTTGCGATCATTAGTGATCCCCTGAACACTCGCAAACTTAAACACCAACACTTCAGATTATCTGTCAGAAAATGTATGTAGGTCCCCTTGTTTTTGTGTCAATTGAACCGAAATACTCCGAACTGCGCAGCAATAGTACATGTTAAGGTGATAAAAGTTAAGCTAGCATAGCTAACCTACTCTCCACTTTCTCTTTTTCTTTTTTTTAATTAAAACTTTTTACTGACCTGTGAAATGTGATCCCTTTCGACCTTGTTATCTTGCTATCGTAGTGTTGACAATTAATATCAAAACTTTGCTTCCTCTGCTCAGATTCTTTGCTTGATTGTGTCGTTTCCCCGACCACCGATATTCCTGACTCATTGTAAGGCAATAGCGCCTGTAAGGCACGTGATGTCCGATCCACTAGATCACTGAGCGGACTTGCCATTTACGTTTTACAAAGGAATTTTAAAAAGCATTAAGAAGTTTCCAAAACTCAGCACATCATCACAGCAATGCTCCACATTATGCTGTTTACAACTGTTTCTTAAGAACTTTGGACTGAGAAGTAATTCCTTCCTATAATGAGCTCAGCAGGAATTCCAATTTTTTTTTTTTACTTCTGGTAATTGGTAATTATACAAGTTGTGAATAATAGTCGATTTGAAAATGGTGCTCTAACCCTGTCCAGATTGATTGACAGCAACAGTTGCTTCTCTGCTGTTTCCCTGCTTGACTTGTATACACCAGAATGTTAGGAACAGAATGTTAGGAATGTTTGTTCATTCGTCTATCTGGATGAATGAATGGCAATTTAGCGAAATAGTCATGTTTTTGGCTCTGGCAGAAAGCTGGAGTACCTGGAGATGACCCCCTGTACACCCATACAAACACCCACACACACACACACACAGGGAGAACATGCTAAGTCTTTGCAGAACTTATATTGAATGGAATTAGTTCCAACATGCAACTCAGTGCTACAAAGCAGCAAATTGCCAAAACTTCTGATTATTTTCAGATGCTAAACAGTTCCTGAAAACTTTTAATTAGCAACATCCACCTTCTCTTTCCAGTCTGCATGACTCTGAAAGTAACATTTGATTTATTAATATTTTAAATATTTAGCAATGTAAATCAAATCAAATCAAATTTTATTTGTATAGCACATTTCAGCAGCAAGGCATTTCAAAGTGCTGTACATCATAACAAACACAAAAACACAGAGTCAAGCAATATTGAAACATTGAAACAATCAAAAATATGACATTGCTAAAAATGTTCCTAATGCAGCATTATGTTTAAAAGTACTAATACACTAACAAGCTAATTTTGTTCTCATCTGTAAAACCTTAGTGTTGTTCAAGAGGAAGCGCTGCCTCAGAGCAGACTCTGAACCTTCATGTGTCAGAGTGTGTTGGGTCTCAGCAGGGCCTTGGAGCACACCGCTGTGTGACAGAGACTGACAGCTCCATCTGGATCTAAGTGAGGGTGTAGAATAATGCCATCCATACGGACACAGTCATCACACACGCTCCATAAGAAGCAAAGACTATGTGACGGCAGGAATGTAGATAAGGAGGTTATGTGTGAGGGCCAATTTATTATTCCTGGCAGGGTGGGAAGGCTTCACCGACATGTTTCATATGTCTGCAAGACAGGAGTGGTCGCAATAGAGAAATCATTTCAAACTGTATTTATATCTGCACCTCCTCCAGTCCAGTTAGGTGATAGGAAGGCGCTCCGGCGGCTGGCTGGATAACGATCAGCCCCAACAGTCCCTTTGCATCTTCTCACATTGTTTATTTCTTCTGCAGCTTGTGAAGAAAAAAGAAAAAACAGCCGGACTTGTTTTTAGCTTTTGCTGGGTGCAGCAGACTGTAGATGGTAAGTGTTGCTGCAGAAAACAAGCATGGTGGTTGTCAGGTAATCAGGTGAAATACTGTCAGACCTTTCCAGATCGTATCTGTTATTAATCTCTGTGAAACACAAAGATTTGGAGCTGCAAAACAACAGCAACTTTCCACACTCAGGTCTTGGAACCAGAACAAAGGAGCCATGACAAATACTCCTATGGAGAGAATAGTAACAACTTCTGATTGTTTGTAGCAAGAGGCTCCTACTGTTTGAATCCTGATTGTAGAAATACTTCATGTTAAAAAGAAAATAGTGAAAATGTGTGTATGTTCATGGTGGGAAGAAAGCACACCCCACTGTCTGGGCTTTTAAAGGACAAATTATCAGAGGCTTACAAAGTAAAAAAAAATATTTGAGTTTAATCTCTGTGCATAGAAACACACAGAGCAAATTCCATAATGCCAGTACTTATTAACCATAAATAAAATTAAAACTGAAACAGTTTGGGAAATATTAGGCATGTCCTACCCAGGGGTGGAAATTAGCACCCGCCACTGGTCAAATGCAGGTAAAAGTATGAAGTGGCGTGTAAATTGGAGCAACGCACCCGCCATTGAGGCGGGTTGACAATTTGAACAGAAAAAAAAAAAAGAAGCTGTATTCAGTTTGAACTTCTGTCCAGGGAGGAACTTTTGATGCATTTACTGTCCATATGTGGCGGCCCTACGGCGACATAATTTAACAGAAAACAGTATATTAAAAAAAATGTATCGACAGCCCATTGGTTGATTTTATTGACGGACATTGGGCTTATCCATGTCCGTCAATAAACATGACGGACGTGGAGGGAGGGGTTATTTATAACCCCTCCCTTCTAGGGTTATAAATAGAGCAATTTCAGCTAACTGTTAGCTGCTAACCGGAGTCCGAGAAAAGTGGGAGGATATGAGACGGGGCGGGTCAGAAAAACTACGTCAAAAACTAAAAAGCACATAAACCCATTCAGAAAAATGTGTCAAACTAACCGATGTGTTTACCACACAAACTTTGACCGCTGGAGCAGATTCAGTAGCGGAGAAGGAGGGAGAATTAGCAATTCAGGGGCTTTATTATCGTCGGAGGAGGATGATTATCAGAGAGACCAGGGGCAGATTGAGGAAGAGTTCGGATTAGCTGCTGCTCTCTGGTAAAAAGGAGTGAAAATGTCCATAAAGAAAAAGTTTCAGGCAGACCGGACGGCAGGTGTGTGTGAGTCCGGGATGGGGAAATCAACACTAAGCTCCAGGTAGTCAGAAAAACTCTGAAATAAAACAGGAATAATGATGGCCCGTGGAATTAATAATGAACACGTTCTGAGATATTTTAGTAATAATAATAATAATTGTGAATTTCAATAGAAAACGTAATAAATAAGGGAAAACAAATAAAACAATTAGAAAACAGCTATTGATAACATTTAAAAATATTTTATAAATGACTAGACATCCTTAATAAATACTATCAGGGGGAGTTGTATCCATAATGTGGAAATGTTCAACATATGATTTCAAAAATGCAGTGGTGGAGAAAGTACTCAAAAAATTTACTTAGGTAAAAGTTCAAATACACAGACAAAAATGTACTCTAGTAAGTAAAAGTACCACATTAACATTTTTACTTAAGTAAAAGTAAAAGTACTGGCTTTTAAAAATGCTTAAGCACTTGCTGAATGCATTACCTAATAGCTAATAATGTCATTAAGTGTAATGTGCCATTTTAATGAACAAAGCCACAGATAAAGCATGTTGTTATTGTGTTGACTCTCTGTAACATAGTTTAG
>CAEGAE010019490.1:0-76671 GCA_903067095.1 Girardinus metallicus | reverse complement strand
TTGAACCTGCGACTACCGGCACGAGGACTAAAGCCTCCATATGTGGGTTGTGCTTTGCACCTGCGCCACCACAGCACCCCCCTATTCCAGTGCAATTTAAAATACATTTCTGATCCTATAATCATATTTTAATCCATAACGGGATGTTCATTAGGAATTATAAAAAAAGGAAGTCTTACAGAAAAGGTGAATACTTTTATCTTTTTTTCTATTACTCAAAGAGAGTCATGGATGTTTAATCTTCCTGTCCATGTTCTCTGCAGCTGGTGAGAATGGACTACACTGAAGTCAACATCGACCAGCGTTTCCACAGACACCTCATTGGGAAGAACGGAGCCAACAGTGAGTTCGCTTGAATTACCCATATCAAGCATAGAGTCATTGTGGATGATGATACTGTGGACAGGAAGAGTCCCCAGTAGCAGTCAGTAAACATGAACATGCCTCTGACTGAAGACTGTTGCTCTATGACAGTTTCCTGACTATGATTACATGCTAACAGTTAAATATCTGGGCTGCAGAGATGATTTTCCATATGACACTTATCAGATTGATGGCAAGCACTGCTAATCCACTGCATTTACTTTTGCTGCACCTCTTTAAAACTCTGCCTGACAGTGTGGTTAGAAAACCAGGAAGAGAGACAATGGAGTCTTATGATCAATCAATTTATTGCTTTTTATTAAAATATATGTTTATATTCCAAATCTCTTTCTTGAGAGCAAAGCAGAACCGCAGTCAAATCTCTTGTGATTGTGCACAAACTTGCTGAATGAAGCTGGTTCTGTTGCTTTTGAGAATTTTTCTACCACACTTTTTCCTTCCAATTAACTTTCTGTTATTCCACTTGCCGAAAACAACAGGAACAAACTGAATTAGTTTTTTTTATTACTTGCGATCCATAATCATGTAAATTTACAGGAATAATAAGTTAAACTATACTGTTGTGTTTTACCTTTTGAACTGAACTCCTGAAATAAATCTTTATTGTTACTAGCAGAGTATCAACGTTGGATTCCTGTCAAGTTACGTTGCTGCTCTCAGTCCCCTTAGTCACACCAACAGGAGGACAGATCAGATCCTTTTCTTTATTTTTTAATCACTCCGACGCTCTCTCCTTCCTGCAGTCAATCGGATCAAGGAGCAGTACAAAGTGTCGGTGAGAATCCCACAGGACTCTGAGAGGAGCAACCTGGTCCGCATCGAAGGAGACCCTAAAGGAGTGCAGATGGCGCGCAGAGAGCTCATCGAGATGGTTCAGCGAATGGTGAGAGCCGGCTGAAGGCTTAGGCTGCTTCATTCAGTCGTTTGAACAAGAACCAAAGAAAGATTTCTACACTTCCAGGAAAACGAGCGCACCAAAGACCTGATTGTAGAGCAGAAGTTCCATCGGACGATCATCGGCCAGAAGGGGGAGAAGATCAAGGAAGTCCGAGATAAGTTTCCTGAGGTGAGATTCTGGAAGATGATCTCACCATATGATTCTTTTTAGCGGGATTTCTTTAACTTTGCTCTTACTTAATTTGAATTTTAGGTTATTATCACGTTTCCCGACCCGTCGCAGAAGAGCGACATCGTACAGCTGAGAGGGCCGAAGAACGAGGTGGAGAAATGTGCAAAGTTCCTGCAGAAGATCATCGCAGACCTGGTAGGAGCCGCGCCACGGCGAGCCTCTGTCCGCTGAGCTCTTAACCTCACAGAGACTTTCTGTCTTCTGCTTCCAGATCGAGAACAGCTTCTCGCTTTCCGTCCCCATCTTCAAACAGTTCCACAAAAACATCATCGGAAAGGGAGGCGCCAACATCAAAAAGGTGGGAGCAGACGGTCAGGGCGCGGATCAGGTTTGATGCGCTAATGTCACACACGCCGTAAACGACGGGGGATGTTCATGTCTTCAGATCCGTGAGGAAACCAACACTAAGATCGACCTGCCGACGGAGAACAGCAACTCTGAGACCATCGTCATCACGGGGAAGAAGAACAACTGTGAAGCCGCCAGAGATCGAATCCTCGCCATCCAGAGAGACCTGGTGAGATGACAAACACAACTGGACCGTTTGTAAATGCAGAGCGCACATCCAGATTGAAAAATACTTTAAATGTTGTTGTTGCTCATGTTTATGAGTAACAACAACTCATATGGTCAAAGAGTTATTGTTGATAGCGATGGCTGTTGGCAATATAGATCTCCTGTGGCGGTCTGTATTGCACTAAGTTTGAAGAAGCCTCTGACTGAAGACGCTCCGATTTCCTAAATGTGTTTTCAGGCCAACATTAAGGAGACAGAAGTCGCCATCCCAGCCAAGCTGCACAACTCTCTGATTGGCTCCAAAGGCTGCCTGGTGCGCTCCATCATGGAGGACTGCGGAGGCGTCCACATCCACTTCCCCTCCGAGGGCTCCGGCTCGGACAAGGTCACCATCAGGGGCCCTGCCGGCGAAGTGGAGAAGGCCAAGAAACAGCTGCTGCAGCTGGCGGAAGAGAAGGTCGGTCGAAGCAAAACCAAGATAGAGTAACGAAAGAAAAGATTAGGACGAGTTAACCGCTCTTATTTTGTTTTCTCGCTCCCCATCCAGCAAGTCAACAACTTCACCGTGGAGCTGCAGGCCAAACCCGAGTACCACAAGTTCCTGATTGGACGAGGCGGGGCCAACATCCGCCGCGTCAGGGACAGGACGGGGGCCCGCATCATCTTCCCGTCCCCGGACGACACGGAGCAGGAGCTGATCACCATCGTGGGGAAGGAGGAAGCTGTTCGCCACGCCCAGAAAGAGCTGGAAATCCTGGTCAAAAACCTGGTAACTGGCAGCTTTAACGTTTAAGGTTTTCTCCTTTTACGACGACATATTACGTCTGTTTTGCCATGTTGCAGCTCTTTAATCAGTTGAGCTGTAAATAATCACACTATCTTATAATTTAACATTTGCAATGTGAAGTTTAAGTAAGATTTGCTGCTACATTTTCTTCTGTTGGTGCGAAACCAGATTTCGCTACATAAGGTCTCGACTGCATGAAAACCCCTGAGAGCCTCTGTTTGCCTCAATTCTCCTCTTTTGTCGTTGACTTCCCAGGATGACGTGGTGGAGGACAGCATGGAGGTGGACGTTCGCCACCATCGCCACTTCGTGTGTCGCAGAGGTCAAGTCCTGCGGGAGCTGGCGGAGGAATACGGCGGCGTGGCGGTGAGCTTCCCTCGCACCGGCTCCAGCAGCCAGAAGGTCACTCTGAAGGGAGCGAAGGACTGCGTGGAGGCAGCGAAGAAACGCATTCAGGAGATCATCGAGGACCTGGTGGGTCACAGAGGAGAGACGTTTGCTTCTTCTATAGTCGCAATAAGAAATTCATCGATTAATTGCATAACAATTTAAAATAAGCTCCATACTTTCAATTCTCATTATGAATATTTTTTGAAAGGCAATTTTGTTCAAAGAGACATCGTTATCCTTTTTCAATAGCAATATGCGGTTTTTACTTCCATTTTGTTTATTGTTTTTGGTTGTTGTGCTTTTTATTTTGTATATTTAAAACGTCTTCTAGTTCCAGTATTAAGTATAATTTAAAAAATTAAAGCTCATTGATCTTTGAGAGGCCGAACTTGGATTATTATGCCGTTATCAATATGCGAAAATGGTTTCAAAATAACAATATTGTCATTTTTTGCGATAAAATTTGTTATCATGACAGGCTTAACGTGAATAATCATAAAGAATAAGCCAGGGTTCTACAACCTGTGGTTCAGGACTGGTTCTGTGGACTTTTAATAGCCTTTGGTTAAAAATGGTGGAGAAAGAACTAATGTTTTACATATTGATATAACAATAAATGCAGGTTTTAGTTTAGTTTTTCTGCTTCTTGTGGAGAAATTCACTCTAAAATTACCAGTGTTTTTCCACAGATATGAACATCAAATAAGAGAAAATGTATCTAACCATGTTTTGCTAGTTTTTTGCCTCTATAGCCGTAAATTAGAAATAAATGAATAACTTAAAAATGTCAACAAATTTTCTGTGGTATATGCTTATCGAGGAAAAATACAGTTTTGTTCAAAAGGTTGAAACTTTTGCAGCTCTAAGTGGGTTTTATTTAGCTTGACTCTTTGGGTTGTATCACTTGCAGACCGCGGGAATAATCCATCAGCTGATTCATGGCCTGGTGAATCTGTGGCTCTTTTCTTGTCATTTTTATTATTTTTTTTTCAGTTTGAGCTTCACAAACAGAAGGAATCGGCTCTATAAATAGCTTATTTTTTTCTCTCTCTGGTTGTGCTGCAGGAGTCGCAGGTGAGCGTGGAGGTGGCCATCCCTCAGAGGCACCACCGCGCCATCATGGGGCCCAAAGGCAGCCGCATCCAGCACATCACCAGGGAGCACGAGGTCCAAATCAAGTTCCCCGAGAGAGACGACAGCGCTGCAGGTTGGAAACACAACCTCTCAGCCTTTTGTTACAGCTGGATAAGTTTATGGGCCGTACAAAACATGTTCTTTGCTTCTTTTGCACAAAGTCATTCCTGTTCTAGAAAAGCATTTTTGCAAAACAGGTTTTTGTTAAAAATGAAAAACTGTAGAAGATTGAAAACTTTAAGTCAATGCAAAAATCCCACCCAGAGGGTATTAGAAATTAATGCAGAACATTGTTTACAAAGCTAAACTGTAATGTCACAACAGTTTAATTGAGGTAAAAAGATAAAGTTAGCTTTGTTCAAATCAAATCAAATCAAATTTTATTTGTATAGCACATTTCAGCAACAAGGCATTTCAAAGTGCTTTACATCATAAACATAAAAACAAAGTCATGCAACAGAATGTTAGCCTCTAGTTCTAACTAGAACAGGGGTCGGCAACTGCCCTAGTGTCTCTCTGGAGCCTTTTCAAAAATGTTTGAAAATGGAAAAAGATGGGGGTGGGAAATATGTTTTTTGTTTTAATATGGCTTCTGTAGGAGGACAAACATGACACAATCATTCTTAACGTTTTCCAATGCTATAAAAATGTGTAGAATAAATATAAAATTTCAACATTTCTGTCAACGAAGATTTGCGTCATAGCCTGCGACACGTTTCTTTCAGCTGGGCGGGGCGCGAGGCCGGTGGCTGTTGTAAACAAACCGACGGGTGTGTGGTAATGTGCCATGGAGAGCAAAAGAGAAAAGAGGAAAATAGCCGAGGAGAGATTCTACAATTCTTGGACCGAATCATTGGCAAGGAAGTTAATCCTTCCTTGCCAATGTGGAAGGATTACCTGAATGTTTGCTCTGTAAAACCAGCTGACCAAACATCCTGGAGCTCAGTGAGGGTTGCTAGGTGACGGGCGGAACTCCACTGGGGTTGCTAGGTAACAGCGCAGTGTCACTCAATAATTGGGAGGTTTTGGAAACGGCTCCTCTTCCGGACACCAAAAAACATTAACCTGTTGCTAATTAAACACTCGGACTGTTTTGAGAAGCAGTTGAGACACAAGTGGAAGTATAAAAATTTACTAAATGATAATTTTTTTTTTTTTTCATCTTTAATTTGTCTTAAAAAATGACTTCCTGTGCCGAACTCAGGTCAGGACGCGTCGCCGCAGGAGAACGGCGACATCAGCCCAGAGGCGGAGTTCGTCCCTCGCAAGTGTGACATCATCACAATCTCTGGCCGGATGGAGAAGTGTGAGCTGGCCAGGGCGGCCCTGCTGGTGAGCAGGGCTTCAGCTCAGCTGGACTGTCTCACCCCTGTGTGGCTAAATGTTTCATCTCGCCTCGTCTCCTCTCTCTGCAAGGCACTGGTTCCCATAACGGAGGACGTCGAAGTGTCTTACGATCTGCATCGCTACGTCATCGGCCAGAAGGGCAGCGGAATCAGGAAGCTGATGGAGGAATACGAGGTGGGAAGAGTCGCAGAGCCCAGACTGTTTTTGGATCAAAGGTCAGATTTTAAAACAGGCCTGTGAGTGAGTGCGATGCGTTGCTTTGGATGTGCAGGTGAACATCTGGGTGCCGCAGCCTGAGAAACAGCTGGATGTGATCAAGGTGACGGGCCTGGCAGCCAACGTGGAGCGAGCCAAGCTGGGCCTCCTGGAGCGGGTCAAAGAGCTGCAAGCCGAGCAGGAGGACCGGGTACAAAACACAAAGCTGCATTCTCATCAACAGCTAATCATTACTGATTAGCTGTTGATGTAATGATTCATCAACAGCTAAAATAAATAAAATAACAGTTATTTTGATTAACAAAATAACGGTTATTTCGTTAATCATGATTACGATTAATCCGATTAATCGTTTCAGCCTGATGGCTTGACTTTTTTTCTCTCCGTCTCATCTCAGGCTCTGCGCAGTTTCAAGGTCACCATGTCTGTAGATCCAAAGTTTCATCCCAAGATCATCGGCCGGAAGGGCGCAGTCATCTCCCAGATCAGGAAGGACCACGACGTCAGCATCCAGTTCCCCGACAAAGGGGATGAGCAGCAGGTGTGTGCATCCTTCACAAACTGAGCGCGCGTCGATGCGTCTCTCTGCCTCACCTGAGCTTTCCTCGTCGTTCTCCCAGGATCTGATCGTCATCTGCGGCTACGAGCGGAACGTGGAGGAGGCCCGTCAGGCCATCCAGCAGCTGGTGTCCGAGCTGCAGGAGATGGTGAGCCAGGATGTCCACCTCGACCCGAGGACTCACGCTCGCATCATCGGCGCCCGGGGCAAAGCCATCCGCAAGCTGATGGAGGAGTTCAAGGTGAGGGCAGACGACGAGGCGCGAGCGGGAGGAGGAAGTGTTTACCCAGACGGACCTGGTCAGACTGAGCTGTGGTTTTCCAGGTGGACATCCGGTTCCCGCAGCCCGGCTCCGATGAGCCCGACAAGGTGACGGTCACAGGCCTTCCCGACACGGTGGATGCAGCCATAGATCACCTGCTGAACCTGGAGGAGGATTACGTGAGTTTACAGTCGCTGCGTTTCCACTGACCGTATAAACGCACAATTTGACATTTCAAAGATAAATGGAAACATGCCAAGATGTAAGAAAAACTCATTTTTCAATAAGAAGTTTTCCTTTAAGTTGAGGTGTTTTTAATTTTTTTTTTTTTCCATATGATAAGTGATTATTTTGCCAAACTGTAATGGAGACACTTTTCTCATGACACGAGTCACATGATGGGTCCTTTGGTTGATTAACTTTGTCTCGTTTTGCCTCTCAGCTCCTCAGCGTGACGGAGACGGAGACCTTGGCGGCGTACATGAAGCCTCCGTCTCGCTACGGAGGGGGAGGCGGAGCAGGAGGGCTGGATGACAGCAGTGGGGGTCCGGCCAAAGGCTTCGTGGTGCGGGACGCCCCCTGGAACGCAGCAGGGAACAAGGTGGGCTTTCCCAGAGATAAACTTTAAACACATTAATGGAAAATATACGGGCAGGACGAATTTCTTCCACATTTTAAGTCACAGCAACAAACTTCAGGGCATTTTACTGAGAGTTCATGTGTCAAACCAACACAAAGCGACGCATAGATGAATAGAAGGATACATGATTTTATTCTTATTTGTGAAAAGTTTTTGTGAAACGTGTAAATATTGCCTTCATAAGTCACAACTGCAGACATACATGATCATCGAACTAAATCGGGAGTCGAAACTGTCTCAATCTGCAAACACTTTATGGCCTTTCCAAGAAAGATAACTTATCAGTTTTTATAAAAATAAATGTATAAAAATTAAGTAAAATAATAATTTCAGTTTTAGTGCATAAATGATCTTGATGTAACAGAAAAACAGCAGGTAATTAATTATCTACTCAGTGACAAATACTCTCTACGTTATTTGTACCTGTTTATGGTGGAAAAGCTCTTCTAATGCATGAAAACACAAATGCATAAAAAGTATTTCTATCAGCTTTTATCAAGCCAGCTTTTTGTCCCTTAAGAGCCGCGGTAGAGCGCTTTAGGAGCCCAGCTGGAGCCCTGATGTTCAGACATCTGAAGCTGTACCTGCAGTGGAAACGAATGTTCAACTTTGTTTCATAATTATGTGGTAGATTGTTTTGGTCAAAAATACACCAGGAACCGTGAAAGAGTGCAGAAAAAGTTTGTTTGGATGAAACTTTGTGTGTTTGTGTTCCAGGCTCCTGACATGAGCAGCGCCGAGGATTTCCCCACGTTCGGCACCGGCGTGGCCCCGAAGCAAACTTCCGCCTGGGGCCCCAAGAAGTTCTGAAGGAAAACAACAACTAAACTTGTGTACAGTGAAGTACGAGACAAAACTAATTTCAAGTCAACTTGCTGCTCGCCTTCCCCGTTTTACTCCTCGTCTCTCTAGTGTCCCTCTGCTCCTGCCGGTCTCCCACAACCAGCCACAGTGAATTCTGGGAGATTGAGTCTTATCTCTTAATGTAGTTCATTCCACTCTTCCTTCCTTGAAGACAGGAAGGGGCAAAATGATCTTGTCATAATTTTGCTACCCCGCTCTGCTTCTGAAACGTTTCACAGACTGCCGTCTTCTTCTCCCCCTGAGACTGCCAAACGCCCGCCGTCCTCCCTCCTCTCCCACTAAAATCCCTTCGCTGCAGTCCAGTGCAGACAGGAAGTACCCTCACGCTTCCTGAGCAGGACCTTTTTCTGGAAGTTACAACAGCTAAATCTCGGGATTTTTCAGTCTGAAAAATAAAGTAAATGGGAGTCAGTTTTCTAGCGTGACAACAGTTTTTAACTAAAAACAATGTTTTATGGGTTTTGTTCCCTACGGTTTCTCTTTTGCTCTCCTGTGCGGTGCAGCAGGTGAGGCGTTGAGGTCTGCGCTCGTTCTGGTGACCAGATTTTCTCGTCAGGAATCAACAATCACAAATTGGAGTTTGGTAAAGTCCATGTAGCTCTCATCAATTAAAAAAATGTGACAAAATGTTAGATGTATTTTTGATCAATTCGTCCTTGAGCAGTACAAAAGAAACATCGCCCCCTACAGTCACTCTTTGATGGTTGCAGCCAGTCTTTTTTGCTTTCTGTTTGCCCATGATATTAGTTTTTATCATATTAAATCTGAAAACAGACGTACATTTCTGTTCTAACCACAAAAACAAAAAACGGGTTAAATTTTACTGAATACTGTTTTGTTTTTGTTGTGTCAGAATATTTTAAACTTGGATGTTTGGTTTCTCCTAGGTCCTGGTGATTATTTTAAATACAAAAACAAAACTAAGCCATACTTAAATTTCTGCTTATCTCATGTTACCACAAAAAAGAAAATAAAAACCTATTATTTATTAAAATCAAGCTGTATTTTTGTGGTCAAAAGTGGTTAGACAGAAATTTTAACTTGGTCTGATTTTTTCACGTAAAACAAACAAACAAAATATTCCACTTTAAAAACATTTAGTATGAGAAGTTGAAAACTTTTAATTTCCATTGCTTCTCTTTACCACTGATGTAATTTTTTTTTATTATTTTAAATATGAAAACTTAAGAAGAAAAACAAATCCACTTGCCTGTTTCAACAAAAAATTAGGTATTTTCTAAAAATGCAACAATTTTTTCTTTTTTGTAGCTATAAAATTATTACAAAGAGGAATAAAATATGATTTTAAAAGCTCTTATCTTTAAATGCTGTGATTTTATCTTATCCTGAAAAACCTGCCATCAAAATGAGAAAACAGATCAATTTTTGTTACTATTTCCTGTTGGTTTAATTTTGTTTTTGTTTTTATTTTAATTAGGTAAGGAAATTCAAAACCAAAACTTCTCTGTTCATCTGTTGTTGTTGTTTTTTTTTTGTTTGTTTGTTTTTTACAAAATTAAAAACTGTTAGTACTTGTTCAAATACAGGTTTTTTTTTAAAATATGGACGAGGAGAAACTCTAATTTTAGAAAACATTAAATCAATGGCAAACAGGAACAAAAAAAATGCGCCTATTGTTATTACATATAACAATGTAATTGTTATTTGTAATAAAAATTAGGGTTCTATCACCAAATTAGGGAAATAAAATTACTCCAGATTTTAAATTCTCCTTTTCAAAAGGTTATATTAGAAAAATGTAGTGAAATAACAGACGTCTTTGTGTTTGCTGAATTCTGACATTAGCATCCAGCCACCAGATGGCGCTGTCAGCTCTGTGTTTGTTTCGGGTTTGGGAGGTTTTACACCCAGTCCTGTTGTGTTGATCCTGTTTTATTTCTCTGTATTTATTTTCATCTAGGACTAAAAACCGCTGCTGTTCTCCTTTGTTTTTGAACTGTATTGACTCGAAGTCCTGTAAACAAAGGCTGTTTTGTTTATTTATTTGAAAAAAGGAGCCATTTTATTTGAACTACTGTGATCATCTGTTTTTTTATATCTATATATATATATAAAAATTGAGGAAAAAAAAGCACTCACTGTAGCTTGCAACCTCCCGTCTGAGAGCGGATCTTGTGCGTCAGGGTTCGGGAACATGTTACCAGTTGTGTCCAAGTGTACAAAGATCTTTTCGCTATTTTTTTAAAACTGTGTGGACTTTTTCTTCTTGTTGTTGCTTTCTGGGATATCTGAAGGACTGTATGTTTGTGTGAGTGGAAGTTAAAGTGCACAGTTGAATGAAGCTGAACCAAACATTTTACTTTTCTTTTGTTTATGTTGGGAACTGTCCTCAAAGCTTATTTGAAGGTTTTTAACTCTCATCTTTTCATTCGAACTTGCTGCATAGCTCTGATTTTACTCCCCAAATGGGGGGAAAAACACTTTTTTTTAAATCCTACGAGCTTAATAATAATTTTTAACAAAACGATTTAAATTCCCCCTCTCCCTTTTCTGGTTTAAAAATGTCACTTGTGTCCTGTTGACCAAATATGTTTGAGTAAGTTTATCTAAAGCTGCTTTCTGACTGGAAATTTTAAAGGAAAACTTGAACAATTTGGAGTCTGTGAGAATTAGATGGGAGGATCAATCAAAGGAGCGGAGGCTAGCTTGGTGAGCTAAAGCTTCTGCATCTGAATTCAGGTTTTATAAAATGTGAAGAAAAGTGCATTCAATGAAGCATTATGGTCTGCCACGCATATAAGATACATGTGTTATGTATAGTGCATGTATATTGGGATGAAAGGTGTGAAAATTACATTTTCTGATTCTTTCATCTTGGGCTGAAAGTTGGAAACTTTACACTCCGTTATATAACATGCAGTCAAACAATAATTAGCTGAATTACTGATAAAATAAGGCCAGCTCCCCTCGCCTGTGAGTCAATTCAACCATTCAGCATGCCGATGTGAGTAAGTCTTCATCAGGGCTGACAGAGCGTCTGCTTGGTGTAGCATGAGATTATTGGGAAGTTGATACAACTGTATCAAATTGCCCATCTGGAGTTTATGTGCAGTAAGTAGGACGTCTCTAAGTTGTGACTCATGTCTATGAGAAGAAAACAAAAACCTAACAGCATGGCAATTTTCCTACGCCAAATGAGAACATATTCGTGGACTTTATTGTACAATGAGGTGTAAATGGTGCTTTATTCCTTCTCCCCAACATATCTTTAGCCTTTTAGTTTTTAGTAATAGTAACTTCTTCCCTCCCTCATATTTTCCATCTTTTTGTTTTATTTCCCACCTTATATCCCTACTTTCTCTTCCCTCTTAACTTTTATTCAAATTTCACATTTAACACCCACCACAAAGGCATACTAACCTTCAATATTTTATATTTTATAGTAAAAATGAAGGACTGAAATCCAGAAAAGTCAGGAAAATGCTGTTTTTCTTTCTCCAGCTACGTGGAGATCACATGACAAATGCAGCAGTTTAAGTGTTATTAACACGAAGCTACCGAAACAAAGGCAGACAGGAAGTACTGGTAACTGCTGAGTCACAGTTTGTAAAACGAAACTGTTCTGCTGCAATAAGATTTGTTGCCGATTGGAGTAAATGTCTTGGCCAAGCTCTTAACGTGCAGAAAGGATCTTCTCATCCAGTTCGAACGTCTCTAATTTGTTTCCCTCAAACTAAATTAGTGGGAAAGAGAGGTCAGAGTAAAAAGTTCTGTTAGGAAATGCCAAAACTCAGGGTCCAAGTTAAGAAAAAACTAAAAATAAATCCAAGCTGGAGCAACAAAACAAAACATGACTCCATTATGTTAGAGCCCTGTATGCAATCCAGCAAGACAAATGAGCAGACGATTCGTCAGCGCAAACAGTCGTGTGTCAGTAGCTTAAATGTCATTCAAGTCTGCTTCTTTTTTAATTTAATTTAAATTTATGTTGGTCTGTATGTCAAATAGGACAGAGCTGCCACTACTTCTGTAAAAAGCTATGAAAAAGTCCCACTATTGGCCTTAAGAGGAGTCATTTTAGTCCACAACATTTTGGACGAGTTGTGATGGAGTGTAACATTGCAATAACCTGTCAGTGACCAGACTTTTTTTTTTTCTACTTTAAATAAAATCTAAAAGAAACACACACAAAATGCCCCCAGCAGGTTTTTTTTTTTTTTCTTTTTAGCCCATTCCTCACAAACCAACACATTAACCATGCTTTGGAGCATACCATTTGCCAGGTCATTTATTTATTTTTTTTATATATAAATCATGAAGATATGATTTGTTATGTAACAGCCTGTACAACACAACATACCGAAAACAAAACAAAACAATACAAATTAAAGTGTACAAAGCAGCACTGGGCTGTAAAGAACCCATGTAGTAATAACATTTTTTCACATTTTTCTATTTTAACTTTTTCTCTCCATCAATGAGAAGATGGCTGAGCTTCTCTGACCGTACTTTTAGTGTTTGACGCCTCAGCTATAAACCTTTTGTTTTCCATGGATGCAAACTGGCAAAAAAAAAAAAAAAAAGCTGGTTGTAAACAATCCAAGCGGGTGGATTTTGGATTATGAACAAATGACGAGTGCAAATCAGTCGTGGAGTGAAATGAATGCAGAGCCCTAATCAACAACATTCACATGTAAACACCGGTTTATGGAAAGCCAACATAATCAAACACAGGAGACGTTTTTGCGCCTGCAGGAAGCGGTACTGGTCGGGTAAACGGTGTCGGACGTGACTGACGAATGGATGGGTTTGCGTGTGACGTAAACGGCGACGGAGCGAGACTGACGTTGCACCTTTTGGCTTTATGTGGCTTCAACAGGGAGGCTGGGCATTTTGGGATTGGAATAAAGAGCAGATTCTAACAATAGGTATAAATTTAGCTTGGCGTGGACAGAGATAGACGGGTACAGCATGTGGTTCACTTAATACTTTTCATAACCACAGGACCGAGCACTTGAGCAGAGCTAATTCACTGCTTTTAATCGGCGCGAGTTCGGAAGCTTGGGCCAAATGTCTAATTTTAACTATTTCACAGTGATTTTTCTCTGTGAGAAAATAAAAATAATTAAACGCAAACTGTTGTAGTAGAGCAATCAAAATCTAGCGCTTGAGTCACCGACTGTATGAAGGGATAACTACACAGCCAGCAATTAACTTTTAAAATTCAACGTCTTATAAATACATAATATCCTGATACAATTTCAGATTCCTTAAAAACAGTGAAATAGCTCTGAATTCATGTACCGAATGCTAATGCTAGCCCATTAGCATCAACTTTTTCTAAGCTAGCTAACAACTCTGGCTATAGTTTGAGTTTTTAAATACATTTAAGATATAAAGAAGTGTTTTTAATTTTTCACTTACACATCACCTAGCTTTGTTTTTCCAAGCACATCAAACTTTTCTGAGAACCTTCTGAAAGAACTGGAACGTAGCTAGCTTACCCTTAGCTTACCCTTCATTTATAAATGTAAAAACACAACCGGTTCCGGCGAGTCACACGCATTCAAACTCAGCCTGAATAAAAATGCAGCAATATGCTGGATTTCATGCACCTCATTAGTGTGACATTGGATCTGGAAACGAGTGCAACTCCCGGAGCATGAGGCACCAATACAGACCATCTCTACAACTTAAACTGAGAATGGAAGCCATGTTTGATTTAACGTCGGGGCGGCTCGTGGACTTGGGATTTTCATGCTGGATTTAAAGTGATTTCCATTTGTTTCTGTAATTCAGATTTTCCCCGTTTCTGGTTGGAAATGCTACATGAATGGCCCTTGACATTAGAAGCTTCACAACAGCCAAGAGATTAATACTAAATACGATTGCCAGGCTCATAAAAGTCTCATTTATAAACAATAGAGTGCTGCACAACTGGTTTGCAGCCATGTTGTGGCTTGTACTGCTACAAGATGTTAGTACCGCAACAACGGATAAATCCCCACTGGCTGTTCAAGTTGTGACTGCAATGCTCAACTTTAGTGTGAAGCCTCCAGTCCCAAAAACTGAGATTGGATTTCCAAGAAGAGTGGAATGCAGCACATTACTGATACAATGTGAAATTGGACCCTGATTTTAATCCCAGTCCACGGCGGCCATATTGCATTTGATCCAGTTGTTTTTCCTGAATGAACCACGACCTCCAGATAGAGACGTAACTAGCACAGAAACACAGTTCCCACTTGAGTTTTCCAACTCCAAACCCAGAAATTCAGATTTTTGAGTCAAATAAATATCAAAATTAGATTGGTTAAAAGCCATTCCCATATCCGAGTCCTGTGTAAACCAACATTAGGCGGCAATATTAACGTCTGCTCATACGGCGACACACAAAGAGGACAGAAACACAGTGAAAGACAGGTGTGTAAACATATCAGTCCCTCGCTCCAGTTTTAAATTCTCCTTGCTATCGAGGTCACAATCATGAAGCTCATGTTCAGATTCAAGTGTCGTTATTTTTCTACATTGCTGTTAAAACACCGTCCCACTTCTTTCTTTTTTTTTTTTTTTTTTAATCAAACCTACCTTTTAGTCATTTTTTGTGAAAAATTTGGAAGTCAAAGGTGTTAAACTAAGTGCCAAACTTAAAAAAAAAAAACTAAACAAAAAAAGCTACTCGAGGACGGAAGAACAAAATGACGGGAGAATGGCAAGAAAAAAAAAAACAAAAACGAAGCTTATAAACAAACATGTTGCGTCGATGAGAAGTTTAAAAATCGCCCACTAGTGTCCGAAACATAAAGTGCAGGCAGTGTCTGTTCTCGGTAACGACCGCTGCTCTCCGCCGGTAAAAGAGCCGAAGAGCGAGCGACCCAAAACAAAACCAAAGATGCCGAGTTGTCGACAATCCGCTTCAGGAGCAGCCGGATTCCAGAGTAGTGTCTTGCTCAAGGCAGGGCTTGGATTTGGTTGTCTGTTTATCAAAAATAACCAGAAGCGGCGCTCGGGCCGCCGCTGCGCCGTTCACTCCACCCGAATCAGCAGTCCGTAGAGAAGCGTGCCGCCCTGCTCCTTCGTGATCCACTCGATCTCAGAGTTGCTGAAGCGGGCATCTAGAGGCTCGCTGTGGCTCAGCGTCTGAGGTCCCACCTTGTAGGAGCCCGGCCGCACGCACACCTGGAAGCCTACCTGAGCCAGGTGGCAGCGGTGAGAACGCGGGTCCTGAAATCTGCAGGAAGAGGAGAAGACCCGTCACTTCCTGCTCAGGGTTCTACTATCCCGACGTTTCCACGCGCTATAAACTCACTGCACTTTGGGTGCAAACGTCTCCATGCCAGAGTAGCGCATGGTCGGGGAGAGCCGCACTCTGGGAACCTCCCTGCCGGGGGCGCTGTTCTCCTCTGGTTCGGTGTAGCCGTTTGGACCCTCCGTCTTCACTGGAGAAACCAGGAAAATGGACGACGTTCCTGCAAAGCGAAGCAAAAGAAACGCGATTCCTTAATAAACTGTGTAGCCACAACCATCAAAACAACTCACGGCAAAGGATATGAGCGTTATACCAGGCAGCAGCTGGCCGTGGTCCAGGGTGCGCCTCAGGGCTCCTACATTGGTGCCGTGATACGCAATGTGCCACTTCTTTAGTGCATTGGAAACCTCACAGTGGGTCTTGACCCTGCAAAATGAGGCAGGGTATAAATAATAGCTAAAACTAACAAACAGAGACACAGAAACAGATTCTAATAATATTTACTACAGCAAAAACATCCATATTCAACACAAAGGATCATATTTAACACACTTTACCGCCATCTAGTGGTTAGAGTTACACCCAATTATGCCTCATTTAGCTTATTTGGAAACTAAATACTGAACTTTATATCTGTTGTATGTGCTCTAATCAAATGAATAAACTAACTTACAATATATTTCACAGCAAAAACAATACTTACGCAAACATCTAAATAAATTAAGGCAGAAAGAGGACAAAATATTAGTCCATAAATATACAGAACCCGTGAACAACCAGAAATGTTTGTAGTTCAGTTTGTGTATAGATATGTTCAATATTTTTCAAACTGTTCCTTCATGAACTAAGAAAAGCAGCAGGTTACTGCTAATTTCCACACCCATCACATCTGTGCGTTTGGTGTCTTTTTATAATTGTTTTTTTTTTTTAAATTCTGAACCTGGTAAAGATCAAGTTTTTAAAAAAAAATCATTTTCTGATACATGTAAGCCGTCAGCATTTTCAGCCTTATCTTGAAAATGCTTTTTACTCCAACATTTTACACATTTCAGAGATTTCAAGATTTACCGTGACAGCATGAATAAAAGAACTAAACTAAACTAAAGGCCTTTTCGCAGCCTCCCACCTGAGGGCGAAGCGGCACCATCCAAACGGCAGGGCGTAGTCTCGGGGTGGCTCTCCTCGCTTGTAGTACGCCTCGTCTCCCCGCAGCTTGTGGCAGGACTCGCAGTAGCACAGGTTGTACTTTGCATCTTCGTTGAAGTAGCCATCTTGAGGGTGAACGGAAACGGGATGCGTCATTTTTACACGTGGGAGGAGAGAATTTGGATGGAAATGGCGACGAGAAGTCAAAGAGATGAAGTCGAACCTGGTAAAGTGAGCAAGTCCTTGAAGCGGGAGCAGAGCGCCTGGTACTCGCAGGTCTTGTTGGGGTTGACCTCTGGAGGGGGCGTCCAGCACACGCTCTCTTTGATGCCTGCAAGCGCCAACAGAGAACCTGCTGAGGAGGCTGAAGGCTGCGGTGGAGTTGGAAAAACGGAAACTGAGAGGTTTTGTACCGTCAACCATGTCTGCCTTCTCCATGTCTCCCTGAAAGCGCGTGTCGCCGCTCTCTGCACCCACAGCTGGCACGTTGTTGGTTACTATCGTGACCTGTCGCCATGAGAACATCGGTTACAGCAAAAAGGTCTCGGCTGGGACAATTAATCGGATAAAAAAAAAAGAAATATTCGGATTTTTTATTTAGTCATTTAAGTCTTGTTTATACGATATTAGAAATGCATAAAAATTACAAAATAAATAATTGAATTTCCTTTTTAAATAAGAAAATAAACATTTTACTGCCTAAAATCCAAACAGCACAGCATTCCTTCAGTGGACTCTTGATCATTTGTAGCAACACTTCTACCATCAGCGTATAAAACGCTTAGGTCTTTCTGCTGGATTTAAAAGTGACCTATTATGCATCCTTGAGCAGGTTAGAATAGCTCTAAAAGCTAAAGATGTTTATTACAATTTTTGCACAAAGTTATTCTTAGGTAATAAAATTTGGTCAGTTCTGCCTACTTTGAGGTCATTTCAGAATGAGATGTTTTAAGGCGTCTTGTCACTAAATCCAAATAAGCTGCTGCTGGCCGCGGCCCCCGACTCAACATTTACACTCACACGTGAAAATGGCTGAAAACAGAGGCACAATTACATAACTACACATCTTTGAAATGCAGAAGTGGAGCCTCCTGCACAACCAACAAGGATGCAGAAAGTGGTTTCTGGATGCCAAGTCAACAACAAGTGGCTGCTGTCTTTTCCAGAAGCCATTGTACAGCACATACAGCTGAAAACCAGCTGAACAAATGTAGTGGAGCTCTGCTTGGGTTGCTAGGTAACAGCGCAGTATGACTGAACAATCAGGAAGTTTTTGAAACTGCTCATTTTCCAGATACCAAGAAACAGGAGGGTGGATTTTGTAAGTGCTTTGGCTGATTTTAGAAGCACTGTTGATTTTTTTCAATGAACCAACTAATAATTGCGTAGCCAAATGTGTCTATAGGAGTTTTTGTTTTGCAGAAATCGAAATAGGTGAAGCTAAAACTCTCTCACTTGAGCAGCTCTGGGCAGAACATTTTTACAGACAAAGAAGGTGGTTGTTTCTTTTTATCTTAAATACAAAATATTTACAAATTTTTATGCAGTTTTCACTTATTTATTGTTCTGATTATGTTGATCTTTCAGCAATTAGCCTTTTTTGAGTCTGTATACTCCAGTTAATTAACTGATTACTAAATTATTTGACGGCTATTTCAACAATAGATTCATCGCGATTAATCCGATTAGCCGTTTCAAGCCTAAAATATTCTAACGAATCTTTTGCGAGGCGCGGCCAAGTTCCTCTGCATCTCTACAAACCTGTTCACACTGGCCATAGAGGTCAATGAAGGGGTAACAGGGTGAGGGGATGTCCTGCGCCGCCACGCCCTGGTCCATGCTGTTCACGTAGAGGTGGAGGCAGTTGTTGGTGTCCACCAGCAGACCCAACACTGTCCCCTCTGGACAAGTGTCCAGGTTAGGACCGTAGTTCTCACATATCTGAAGGGTGGAGGCGAATGAAACAGAAAAGATGGAATCAGACGATGGAGAAATGAAAGGTTGTTGTCTGCTAACGGCATGTTGTGGAGTGTTTACTTTTAGAGAGTTGTGGAAGACGGAGTCGCGCTGCAGCAGCCAGGCGGAGCGCTTCAGGCAGCAGGCCGTGGAGGGGAAGTTCAGCCGGTCGGGGGAGTGGCCTATCACCCCTAGCGACAGAGACGACGTCCATGACGGGTTCAGACGATCGATCTGAAACTGGTGCCGAAAGAGAAACATGAAACATTCACTCAAGCTGCAAATTAAAATCTACATAATTGTGTTTATTTGACTCCAGCACAGCCACCTGGAAGAGCTGCTGGCGCGCCAGCGGCTGGACGGTGACCAGCAGGCCCTGGTTGTAGCTGGAAACCCTGGCTGCTGTCAGGTTCTGGTTGGACAGCTGGATGTTCTTGCCGTGGTTTTCCAGAAACATCATGACCGTCGGCACCAGGGAACATGCTTCACTCTCAACCTTGATAAAAAAAAATTAAAAAAAAAAACATTCGACATGAACAAATACAATTGTGTTTCATAAAGCTTCTGTTTTGTTTTCTCTCTTTCCAGCCTTTAACCTCTCTAACGGGGCTGCTGTCCTCCTCCCCTTCGCTGCAGCTGTCCGAGGTGAGCGAAGGCGCCTTGATGCTCTCCAAGTCCTCCATCAGAGAGGAGCTGACGATGGACAGCGCCGTTATCCGCCCGTACAGGTCCAAAACGGCGTATACATTCTGCAAGAAGCCAGAAGCCGCTGCTCAGTGCTAATGTTTAGATTTGCAAGGTTCAGCAAGTCACATTTAAGACTTTTCAATGACAACTTGAATAAATATAGGAAATGGTTGGAGGACGATGCCATTGTAACTCGCAGTTTTTGCTGTGAGTTACAACAAAGCATCGCAAAAACTGAAATTTTCATTTATTTAGGTTTGAAAATACAGTCAAACCATCTGACTCTTCTGTGTTTTTGTGCTTTTTCCTTTGAATTTATTTTGTTCAAATCTTAGACAGAATTTTAAAAAAGTTTATAGGCATCTACAAAATACTTAACATATTAACATGATTTTGTGCATTTTCCTAAATAAACAGCAAAACATATATCATTTGAGAAAATAATCAATAGAAAATAATTTTTTGAGGTAGAGTTGAGAAACTACGATAGAAAAATAATAAAATTTTATAAGGGATTCTGAAACTAAAGTTATCAATCTTATGCAAGAATCGATGCGATACTACCAACTTGGTATCGATATTGGTGATATTTTGGATCGATCCGTCCAGCTCTATTGGCAGCAGTTTCCCACACTGCATTTTGCTCTCTACAGTATAAACCCCTGTAGCGCCAAGCCTTTTGTCTTACAATCCACGTAGCATTGTAGGGGTTAGCAACGGAAGTAAGCCAGCCAATCGGCGATAAATTTGCACTTACCCATGACAGACTCAAAAAGCAAGCTAGCTTTTTATTAGCAGCTAGCTACATCAAGTAACAGAACTCAACGGTGCAACTCAAACTTGAGATTAAATAGGCCTGCCTCAGACCTGTGATTAACATATTTTTAATGAATTTGAGGGCTTCGTTTTAGATTCGTGTAGAACTTTAAGGATTCGAACACCGTGGTGTTTGTACCTTGGGGACTGCGGTAGCGGCAGGTCCCATGTCCTGCCCGTCAACAAAGACGTGCATGGTGTCATCGTTGCACCTCTTCACCCCCACGCGGTTCCCCACCTGGAAACACATTCGGAGTTAATCTCCTCTGAGCTCTGGAAGTGAAAAATAAATAAAACGAATGCAAGAGGCGCTGCTCACCGTCAGCCGGTCCAGCGAATAGCCGTAATTCTGCCGCTGCAGAACGCCGTTGCGCTGGACCTCGGAGCCGCAGAGCAGCCAGGTGACCTTGGTGCGGAGCTGTGGGAGGGAGGGGGAGAGGCCGGACAGCGGGCAGGACGGCAGCTCCGGAGGCGCCAGCGTGGTCAGGCCGATATGCAGAGAGCCGCACCACTGATCGTCCACTTCGTCGATCCTCACCTGCAGGAGGAAACCGGTGAAGAAGAGCCGACCTGCTGGCTGCCTGAATCTTTATTTTCCAAGTTAATCGTGAGCAAACCTCAAACAGCTCGTCTGCTTTGAGCTCTTTGGCGCTGAACACGATGCCGTGAGAGTAGCCGCCAACTCTGATGGCCTGGCAGCCCTCGCCCAGCAGCACCACGTTCTTTCCATGCTTACTGTGGAGCCGATGGGCGACGCCTGCGACTGCAAACACAAAATAAAGAACATAAGGACGCAGCTCTGAAGGATTTCGCAACGCAGAGTCAAGAAAGAACCTCCTGAGCACCTGGAGAGTGGATGGGGAAGCTCTTCTCAGTGATGTTACTGGTGCAGAGACTGTTGTCCAGAGGGCCGGAGGAGCTGGTGATGGAGACCTGAACGCACTGACCGTACAGATCGATCACAGCAAACACCTCTGGAAGAGACATGAGAGGTACAGGTAACACCCTTCAGCTGATGTGCAGAAAACTGGCTCTCTTTGACGCAGACGCGTGATGAAAATTGTGTCATTTTGTTGGCGAGGTTTCCACCTGCCGACCTCGATACTGGGCCCTGACCGAAGTGTTATCTGATTGGTCGGAAGATTGTGGCCGTCAACTTGTCCGCTTCCACTGTGCAGTTTTTGTAAAATAATTAGTTGAAAGGAAATATTAACATTGCTGTCTGAGCGCATTTCGGTATAAAACCCAGCCACCGTTCTGACCAACCAGACAACACTTCACACAGAGCGAAATATTTTGACCAGAATCTGGTGTCGACAACAGCAGGCGAATGGCTCTCTGCGAACAACATGACGCAAGTTACGACACGCGTCTACGTGAATGAGAGCCAGTTTCATCTGTTTGGTTGAAGTATGCTGGTGTGTTAGTTTTTAAGTAAGCAGTTAGCGGTTGCTCTCTACCTCCCGGCAGACCCGCGCAGGCGACGCCCTGATCCACGCCGTTGATGTAATAATGGAGGTCGCCGTTGGCGGTGCGCATCATGCCGATCCGGGAGCCTGTGGTCAGGGAGTCCAGGTCGCAGCCGTAGTTGTTGCGCATTGTGTTGCCGTCCTGCATGATGGCGGTTCCACTGGGGGAGAAAAAAAACAAAAAAAAACATTAAGTCAAATGTTTGGATCCAATTTGTAATTTTAATCATTTGTAAAATATCACATTCTTACCTCAGCATCCAGGTGTCATAGTCTATGTCTGTCATCGTGTTCGGAAACTCCAGCTCCTCCGGTCTGATGGCGGTCACTCCTGGTAGCACAGGAACAGTCACAGATAAACGTTAGGCAGCGGACAGAGTCAGAGCCAGCGGATTAGTCTGAGGAAACTAAAACATCCAGTTAATAAGCAGAGGAAGATCCCACCTGCTTCTATTGAACCTGACCAGCGGTCCACCATCTTCTGAATAACAATTTCAAAGAGTTCTCCATCCCGAAGGCACCTGAGAAAAAAAATAAATCGCATCTTCACCGCAACATCCACTCAAGAATATAGATTGATACACATTATTTATATTATATTGATAAATAATCTTTTACCAAAAGAAAACTAACAACACCCAGGAATAATCCTCAATGTAAAAAGAAGAGTTTCAAAACCTCATTTTACGCTTCACAGTGCAATTAATTTTTAAAGAAGACAAGAAACAAATTAAAAATTTTATAAACTGTGGTCAGACATTAAATATGCAACCTACAAAAAGCAGAGGAAAAGAGGGGATGGATGGATAAACAGACACATGAATGGATGATGTAAAAACAAATGGCTGCATAAATGCATTGATGCACAAAAAGAAGGAGCGTTGAATTTATTCATACCACAGAAAAACCCCGGAGGAACTCCACCTCAACTTTTAGCTGTATGGTGCTTTTTTACATTAAAGCCATTTTAGCCTTTAGGTAGTTATTTAATCAAGTTAGGCAGAAAAATAAATTGGATTAACTTTAAAACTGCTGTAATTTATTAAACAATAAACTACAGCCTTATTAAACTGTCTTTATTAAACAATACAGCAGAAGTTCCCTGATTATAGTCTCTGAGAAAGACAGTAGTTGTGAGTTATGACATTATTAAACCCTGATGAGATGCAGCATAAACCAGGAACCAAGAACGAGAAGTTTCATTTCACCTCATGAAGTTTTAAAATCATCTCAGCTTCAAACATCGATGCTGCTTCAAAGATCTTCGATCTGAAAAGGTTTTATCCACAGCTAAGGTTCTGATCATTGATGCCGTTACCTGTTGGAAATGACGATGGCGTCGTTAAACTCGCTGCGGCAGTTCTGACGCAGCGCGGTGCGCCCCCCGTTGGTGATGACGGCGTTGGTGCCATGCAGCTGGTGGAAACGCAGGTCAGTGGAAGTGGAGGCCCCCGCCACAGAGCAGGGGCTGCCAGGGGACATGGCGGTGGGGCCGTCTGAGCTGTCCTCTGGTAGAGGAGGGAGGTCCACTGGAACCGCAGACACACACAGCAGGTCAGCCTTTCCTCAAAGCTACCATCTCTGATAGACCATGGTTATCGTCCTGCTCCTCCTGGTCTCACCCATGTCGTCCATGATGGTGGCCTGGGCCGCCTGGCCGTACAGGTCGACCACAGCGTAGACGTTCGGGGGGACGTTCCAGGCCGCCGGGCCCTGCGCCACGCCGTTCACGAAGAAGTGCAGGCTGCCGTCTTCCTTCCGAACAACTCCGACCGTGTCCCCGGCCTGCAGGCAGAAGGGCGACGTTTTATCAACTAAAACATAATTTAACAGAAAGGCGACTGATTTAAAATGAAGAAAACTCCTCTTACTTTGAGTCGATCCAGGTTGTGTCCGTACTCATCCAGAATCGTGGTTCCGTTGTGCATCACGCCGTTACCCGTCATCATCCACGTCCCTGAAAAACATCCCACAGGAAACAGATCAGGCATCTCTACACTGAAAACTCCTCAACTTACAGCTTAATAAAAATAGATAACTATATACAACATTACTAATAATAAAAAAGATGAGAAAATAAATTGTATTTCATTACATTAACATAATCACACAATGAAAACTTGAGAAATACACAACCTTTATTTTGAGATCTGTTCAGAGTTTTGAACTCTGAACAACTTTTTAAGAGATAATTAAACATAACTACACATATAATTACAGCCAGTATAGTGATATAATACATAGTGATATAAATATGTGAAGTTTGCCCGATACTGAGAGACTGTGGACTTTGTTTGGTGTAAAAACAAAATTTTAATCACCTCTAATCAATCACGGGCTTTGGTGCAAAACTAATATGGAATACATGGAAAAGCTCTTGGTTTTCAGTGGTAGAGGAGTTGTAATGTTGTGGGTCGGTTACTTTTCCAATAAACCCTGTGATCCTTGTTCAGACATGAAGTCGAAATATTAAAACCTGCTGGACTACACCAACAAGCTGAAAATGGGAAAATGGGCCTTCTGCTGCAATGACGATACAATCTGCTCGGTTTCTGCTAGTTTAAAAGAAAACTTTTAAACTAGTTTGACTTATAAACTGAGCTCACAGCACTGTTTGATAACTAGGACTATTTGGGTTGTAATTAAATGACTTTTATTGTAAAGTGCCTTGAGATGGCATGTGTTGTGAATGGGCGATATATACAAGACCTGACTTGCTCTTTACGCTGAAGGATAATGTGAAACATATGGCCGGATAAACACAGAAACGGTAGACGCAGAAGTCACCATTAAGCCATGAGCATCTCTAGAGCTCAGAGAAACGATGTGGGGTGAGCTGAAGAGAAGAAACGACCTAAAGGGTTATAATGATCAGAACTAAATGCTGTCCGTTATCTCACCTGACCGCAGGTTCGTCATGGTGGACGGCAGCTGCAGGTAGGCGGGATTGTGTGTCGTGACACCAATTTCAATGGAGCCCGCCCATTTGTCCACCATCTTGTCGATGCGGACCTGAAACACCTCATTGGAGCGCAGCGGCCGGCTGCTCAGGACCACCCCGTGGTTGAAGTCATCAGTTGCACTAAAAACATCAGCAGAACACGTGTTAAAATTAAATCCTTGCAGCGAAGATGATAAGCCAGAAGAAGAAGCACTAACTGTGGCCGCAGCGCCGTCCTGCCGTCGCAGATGATGGCCGCCTTCTGCCCACAGTTGGGGTGAAACAGGAGACGGTCGGGTCCTTCTGAGTCCGGAGTGAGGGCCAGAGCGGGCCGCGGCCGGCCGACGTCAGGAGACAGAGCCCTCATGATGGCGTTGTTGCGCCTGAGGCGGTCGCTGTGGTTGTGGTTGTGGACTATGGTGACTTTGACGGCCATGCCGTAGAGGTCCACCACGCCGTAGACCACGCTGGGAGTCTGCGCCGCGGCTACGCCTGCAGGGCAAAAACACACCGTGGTCAAATCATCGTCCCGGCTTCCTGAGTGCTGACGCGCTGGAACCGGAGGAGACTTGCCTTGGTCGATGCCATTGATGTAGAAATGGAGCGCACCGCTGGCTTTCCGCATCAGCCCTATGTGATCCCCCTCCTGCAATGACATGTAGCAGAAAATTGAAAAATGGGAAAACACAGGCGACCCATTTTAGCTGCAAGAACCGTGGAGGTTTCTTGAGGCCGTTCTTTTAATCACACATTATTTCCACTGCAGGAACCAGGGATAAACCCGATTACATCAGTAAACAGCAGAGGAAGTACTGAAGCTTTCCTCAATGTAATCACTGCAACAGCAGAACCACCAACTATAGTTTTATTACTGAAAATCAGCTTTGTAAATTTCACAATTGGAGCCGGCCTTTCCTCTCAAACATTGAACAGGATTTCCTGATACGCTCAATCCTAAAAACCATTATAGACACAGATTTACACAAGTTTTGGAATAACTGTACCTTGGTTTTTAAACTGTGACACAATCTGAACTTAATGTTGTATTGGTTTGATCCTAAGGCTCCAACTAACAATTATTTTAGCAATCAATTATTCTGACAATTAAGCAGATAAAATAAAATTGGAGCCAGGGTTTCCCCCAGAAAACTTGCTAAGCCCAGCGCTCGGGCAGTCATCCAGCCCACCGCCGTGTTTTTGAATTTAAAAATGTTTAAAGTTTACAGAAAATTTGAAAATGTCTCTTAATAGTTATACGTTATTGGAAGACCTAAACACCAACTAAAAAGTCTTAAAAAAGGCAATAATAAAAAAAAACTCAAATAAATAAACAATGCAAAGCCTGGTGGGGGCCCAGGTAAATCCTGGTGGCCCGCCAGGCTTATAATGCACTGTGGGACTGTCTAAAGATGTTTCCTTTAAACACTTAAGCCTATTTATGCATTATTACAAATACATAAGACGAAGAAGCTTTTTATCGTAAACACAAAGTTGACAATTATTTCAATAATCGATTAATCAGAATAAGTTGATTAATTGAAATTTGCTTTTGAAAACAAAATGTATTTATTCTGTTAACAGGCTATGAAAGACCCGTAGAGGAGCATTGATCCTCACAGAATCAGTGGCTGACAAAGCCAGGATACAAACAAAAGGTTCTGGGTGAAAAATGCTCTGATAGAGGAGATGCATGTTCCCACTGACCTGAAGTTCATCAAGGCTGAATTCACAGTATTCCCTACGAGTTCCTTTCCCGTTTGTTAATATCCCACAGCCACTCATCATGATTGTACCTGATAAAGATAAAAAAAAAAAAAAGTAAAGAAATGTTCTGGTAAGTGAAGAGTATTGACTCTGAAGGCAGGGTGTTACCTGAGCGCAGATTGGTCATAGTTGCAGGATAGTCCAGGTTGTTGGGATTGTGCGTGGTCACTCCGATCTCAATTGAGCCCGACCACTTGTCCACCAACTTATCGATGCGGATCTGAAAACAGAGACATCGTTAGCCGTTCAGCCCGAAGAGAGAAGATGGCGGCAGAGGACTGGGCCGCACCTCGAACATCTCGTTGTGCCGGAGTGGCCGGTTGGTCATCACTACTCCGTTGTTGAACTCGTCCAGAGGTCTCCGCCGCTCCGCCGTCTTGTTGTTGTTGCTCAGTTTGATCAGCGTGCCGCATTTCTCGTGGAACAGCAGTGCATCGTTGGTCATCACCCCGCCCGCCCCGGAGCCCAGTGCCGCCCCTCCGGTACCGGTGACAGCAGCCGTCCCTGTGCTGCTGTCACCATTAGCCGGAGCTCCGCCTCCACCGCTGCTCCCTCTGTCAGCTCTGGAAGAAGAGTCAGTTCCTGCATCGCCTCCTCCTCCAGCATCGCCGCCGCCGCCTCCTCCTCCTTCTCTGCCATCGCCGCCGCCGCCGCCTCCTCCGCCGCCGCCGTCTCCTCCGCCGCCACCGTCTCCTCCTCCGCCGCCGCCGTCCTCCCCTCCTCCCTCGTCTTCAGAGCGATAAAATGAAACTATTGCATTGTTAAAGACGTCGAAGAGCTGGTGCTCTGTGAGGACTGAGCAGAGACAAGAAGATAACGGCTATCAGAGCAGATCAAGCTACGAACCCCTTAAAGCTGATCTATTGTGCTTCCTTGAAAAGATCAGGACAGGTCTATAGTCGATACAAAACATGTAAATTATTCTTAGATAATGAGATTCCAGTCTGGTCAGTTCTGTCCACTTTGAGCTCTTCATAATGAGATGTTTTAGAGCCTCTTGTCACTTTAAATCCAAATAAGCCGCTGCTGGTCACGCCCCCCAACTCAAAGTATACACACACACACACGGAAATGGCTGCCAAAAGATGCGCATTTCTACAACTTTACATCTTTGAAAAGCAGAAGTAGAGCCTCCTGCACAACCGGCAAGAATTCAGCAAGTGATTTCTGGATGGTAAGTCAACAACAAAACGCTTGACTTTTCCAGCGGCCATTGTAATATGCATAAACCAGCTGGACAAACGTGCTGGACTTGGGTTGCTAGTTGTGGGGCTGAGCTTTGCTGTGGTTGCTAGGTAACATTATGACTCCACAATCACAAGGTTTTTGAAACGGCTCATTTTCCAGAAACCAAAAAGAAAATATGAACTAAAAACCGTCTGGGTGTTTTCTAAGTGCCTGGTCTGCTGACACCCAAGTTGAAGCATTTGGCATGCTATGTCCCCTTTAATCAGACAGGGCTTTACTCACCAGCATCAGGCTCCAGGTTGTTGGGAAACTTGTCTGGCCGGCTGTTGCTGCAGCTGAGCTCAGGCACTGGAGGGAAAACGTTGAAACGGGACGTGGAAAAGAGCCCAGATCACGGCGGCAGGAAGACGAAGTTTAATAACAGGCTTACCTTCATCTCCGTTCACCATTCCATTCATCGCTGCCACATTCATCAGCGCTGCAATCCCCCCATCGTCCCGACCCCCACGTACGACCACCTCCTCCTCTTCATCTTCCTCTTCTTCCTCCTCGTCCCGCTCTATCGTCTCTTTCTCCCTCTCTGCGGAGGGCGGTGGCGGCTCGCAGCTCACCACCGTCACTTGAGTGCACTTCCCGTACAGATCCACCACGGCCCACAGCTTGGGCGGCAGGCCGCTGGCAGCCGCGCCGCAGTCCTGCCCGTTCACCCACAGGTGGAGCTCCCCGCGCGAGCTGCGCTGGATGCCCACGCGGTCGCCCTCGGCCAGCTGGTCCAGGTCGCGGCCGTACTCCTCCAGGACGGAGCGGCCGTCGCGCAGCACCGAGCAGCCCGACACGATCCAGGAGCCGCCCTTGAGCCCCGTGGCGCTGCTGGGGAAGTCCAGCGAGGCCGGGTCCAGAGCCGTCACGCCGATTTCAATCGAGCCGCTCCAGGAGTTCACCTGATGGAGGGGCGGAGGAAAAACAGTATTATTATTATTTTACAATTTAAATAAAATACTGTTAGGGAGTCTGGCTATAAAACAACCTACATAAACTTTTACACAAAAATAATTCCGCAGCGATTCTACAGCATCCACATGGCATGATGAGAGCAGAAAGAAGAAGAAAACATCCGTCAGCAGCTTTCATGGTGGTCATAAAATGTATTTTTAGTAGCTTTGCTCTGAAAACAGTCCTTTGAAAACCAAGCAAATAGAGATGAAAATGCAGCTAAATATAGGATCCTTACACAGAGAGGAAAGTTTGGAAAAGTCTGGAGTTTGCTTCTTAAAATTTCCAGATGTGGATATATTCATACACATTTCTTCACGTAACAAAATCTATTTTTCCAGACAACTTCCACGAGTTTACGGCTCCTTATGTTAAAACACGTTAAAATATAAAATAATTATGTCCAGAAAAAAGGAGGACACGAGGTAAGGAAGGCGGGAAGCATATGAGGATAGGAAATAAGGAGGGCAGAAGGAAGGAATGGTGCTAGGACACAAGGAGGTAAGGAAAGACAGACGTTGGTGGAAAAAGAAAGACAGAAAGAAAATAAAAGGAAAGGAGGCAGATCAAGGAAAGTGGAAGGTAGAAAGGACAGTAGGGCACAAAGGAGGAAGAAAACCAAGATTCACAACAAAAAAAAAGAAGAAAACAAGAGAGAAGGAAGGAATTGTGGCAGGGTGCAAGGATGAAAGGAAGAGGGAGAAAGAATGGAGCAGGAAACAAGAAAGGAAAAACACGAGCAGGAGAAGCAGTAAGGACACCAGAACCCACGTCTGGACAGATGCAACAACAAACTTGTTTACCCCGACCAGGAATATGACTTTGAGCTCAAATCACCTCGCAGACAAACTGGAATCCATTTCTCCCCAGAAACACTAAACTCATCCTAAGCTGGAAACAATCTGATACTATTGATATCTGGGGGGTAATATTTCACTTTCTCATGACTCCACAGTGACACAGCAGCGTAGAGATTCACCTCTTTTCGTACTTGCAGGTGGAAACGCGTCGGATGAACCTCTACATGCTTTGTGGACATTTTTCTCTGCAGCTTACAACCAAGACGACAGGAGACGAGATGAAACGCTGCTTTCAATCGATACTTTCTGCTCACAGAGAGCTGCTATGCAACGCTACTACAACGAGGGCAGATCTGGGTTAAAAAAAAAAAAAAAAAGTGTAGAGGTAGAGCTGACTGGGTCACCAACATTTCCGTCACTAGTTTATGCAACACACCGCCCTGTGAGCGTTTTCTGCCTCTGTCTCTTTCTCTCTCTCACCATTCAGATAAATAACTGGAGGATCCCAGCGCTGCTGAGAAACCGGGCAGCTTCTATGACTATGAAAAATTAATGGGGTGTAAATTTCTAAGAAGCGCAGCTAAGAATAAAACAGTGGAACAGCCGAGCTAAACAAACAGAATTACCTCCAGTTTGGACTAAAAGAAATCGGACTTATTGCTAATCTCCCAGACTCGTCGCTGCTATTAATGACAAACACATTTGCTGCATCCCAACGCTGATACTGCATGGGAAGACTCAAATATGTCTTTGCTCTGATTTAATAGAACTTTATCTCTATTTACAAATTAAATGCTGCAGAGCACTAAAACTCCTCCTTTGACGTTTTAATCTCAAACTTCGATGTGTTCCACTGGGATGCCGTAATCTGGATGGACACAAAGTAGAGCGTGATTGTGAAGTGAGGGAATTTTTTTTTTTTTTTTTTTTGACAAACAAGAACCTGAGACGTAAAACACGTGAACCACCTTTATGCTGCCTTTACACTCTGGTCACTCTATTAGGGAAGGTTTCTACCAGCTGTGCACATGTAGACACATAAACTCTCAACTGCTAAAATTTAAAACAAATGCACGCCACACTTTTCAGATGGTTACCTGTAAAATATGATTTGGTCTCTGCTTAACACTTTTGCATGACATTGAGTAAGTCTGGTTGTAACAGCAAAAACATTGAAAATACTAATGGAGTGTCAGCTTTCTCTGACAAGATTTTATACAACATGTTAACTTCCTATCAAACTAATTCCCGCACAACAACGCCAAATCTTTCACTGCGTCCGGCTGTTTATATTTACCTCCCATCGTTCCCTGCTGCTCGTTCAGTGGATCCCCCGTTCACAGAGTTTTCAGTCACGCAGCAGCCGGCGCTTCGTGATGGAGGAAGAATCGATTTTCATCCAGTCATGAGGCCGATAACGAGAGTCCATATCAGACAGCGCGCGCCGCGCCGTGAGGGATGCATAATGATTTACACGCTGCTAAGCAGATGCCATTAGGCCAGATGTTTTCTTTTTCTGGGCCCCCTGCAGAAGCTCTGAAAACCTCTCTTTATGTAGGAGGGGTGTGTGTGGTCTGGTTGGCATTGTCACAAGTTCTCAGCTAATGTGTTGTTAAAAAACTCTGCTGTGGAGAGATAAGCTGCTGCTGCTGCTGCTCAAAACTAAAACACTGTTTTAGTTTTGAGCAATAGAAATGACAGTATTTATAGAGGATAAAGGTCCAGTGCTTTTCATCTGCTCTTATGAAAAGATTTACAAGTTTTAAAGATACTACCTACAGGTCTTTTTTTTTTTTCTTTAACAGATATATAGTGATTATGAAAACAAATCTGGGTAATGACGTATGGATTTAACAAAATGCAACATTTTGAAATAAGCTGAAAAATAATAATAATAATAATAATAATAATAATAATAATAATAATAATAATAATAATAATAAAAAAAAACCAGATGACACATTCTGCTTAGTGACCATCTGGGTCGATGACATCACAGGAGGGAGAAGAAGGGAGCCAATTGGCAGGCGTTATGGCAGACGAGCGACTTTTCAGAGATTTCAACATGGACTGTGAAGTTTTCTGAAACAATGACTGGAACCGCGTCCAGAACCTCAACTGATTTTATTCCTCTTTGACCGACTGGTTTTATATGCAACATTCAAATCCACAAATACTGGAGATACCCCCTAAAAATCTCTATAACTGCTTATTTCAATTGTTCAAACAATAAATATACCTTAATGTACATAAATAGGCGCAGTGGTAACCGTTTTAGCACTACAGCAGGAGCTAATATTTACAGTATTATCTCTACTCTTTAGCCAGTCAACGCCAAGAAGAATGATTAAGTCTTCTGTATTTGCTGCTTTATGTATTTTAGCTTCCCAAGCTGCATCGTCTTTTGAATATTTTAGTCACACTCTACAAAAAAAAAAAAAATAATGTGGAGTCACGTTCCACAGAAAAATCCATAAATACTGAACCACAAATATTTCTATTGCGGTTCTATCATCTTTAATAGCTGATTTGTCAGGACGCAACTCATAGTACCAAACAAATCTCCTCTCTCACACCGACAGCTAATCTGCATGTCGTAGATGTGACTCTCTTCTAACAACTTATCCACAATAAGTTATTTCTCTCATCAACAAGTTACCAAGTTCTACAGGGTTCTGGTACTGAACCTTCATTTGAACCAAGAGAAGACAGGAGGGCTGTAAGTTTTATGTTCATTCGATAACTTACAATGAAACAGTAAAATTGACAGGAAAAGTGACCAGAATATGTTGATATACAGGTGAGAAACAGATTTTAGTAAAATATGTAACTGTGATTCTATTGCGGATGCTTTGCTTAATTCACGTTTTTATTTGCATGAAATAAACGGCAAGTAGATTTAGTGGAGTAACTGCTTAACGTGCTTTATTTTGAGACATTGTATGTTTTCAAAAAACAAAATTATCAGAGATGCAGCAGTCTCATGTGGCCTGAGATCGACATCAGTTCATTTCCCCTTGGTTGCTTCATGTCAGCGGATCAAATACTGAGAAGAAAACTTCAATTACATTTTCTAAATCTGATTTTTTTTTTTTTAAGTTAGCATTTATAAAAAGAATAAAAACTAACTTCCAGTCTGGAAAGGCTGACAAACTCCTAAACAAGAACATAATAATCTATATGCGTCTGACGTTATAGAGGCTGGATTGCAAAAGTAATCTGTGAAAAGTAGGATTATTTTAATATTTTATAATCAATGTTACTATGAAATGCATTAATAAATAAAGAGATTAAACCTATACATCATAATCTCACACACTAAGTTAATATAAGTCAGATAAACGTTAAAATTACATGCAAAAATGGGAATGGTCTTGAAGATTTTTCAGTTTAATTTAAAAATTATAAGTTCAGAAAGGGAGCTCCATGCGTTGTGGTACTCATGGTACTCATTGTACTCATGGTAATAATCAAAATATGTGGGTCAGATTACAAAAAAGTAATTTAAAAAAAAACTGGGAACATGAGTGTGAGTTTGATTTCTATTACAAAAAACGAACGGCTGGTAACTATTACAGAACTTGGGTCAAAGATTTATCATCTTACATAATTGAACGTTATGATTTCAAATCAGGAACATGTTTTAATATTAGGGCTGCACACGTGATGATATAAGTTGCATTAAATCCTACCTTTCCTCACTGCAAGCTCGGATGCCTGTCTGTGTGACCTTTGGGCACCATGCTCCGGGTTAAGGGTGGGTCTCTTCTGCAGAGACTCCATCCAATAGGCTGAATATATTATTGTCATGGGAAGTGAAAAATCCTGACACTTGGAAAACATCGGCACGCAAATAAAGACAGTGATTTCTGATAAAACTGCTGAATTAACTAATAATGCAACGATCATTTACTGAGCGTGCATTATGCAGCCATAAGTAATATAACAAATAACATCTTACTTTCAAAGAAGAGAAATCATTGTTTTCTCTAGAAAATATCGACAGAACAGACTGTCAGGACAAAACCCCAGTAAGTCACGATTACAGCAGCAGTAATTAATGAGTGATAACAGGCTGTCATTAACAACAGTTAGCCCATCGGTGTCGGTTCAGACAGCCTGGCTGTCACAGAGACGGTAGCCCGGTGTGAGATAAGCCCCGCAGAGCCACCAGGACACACCGACCCCATCAGAACAAAGCTGTTTACCAGCCGAACTAAGCTCCTGCTAGCCAGAAGTGAAAGCTGCACTTCTGGGTCGGGCTCCATAGACCCGCCATGGGATCTTCCAGAAAGGCTCGCCCCGAACAGCCCCTGCTGCTAGGAGCTCATTAGCGCGGCTAACTGGCGGTACCGAAGCTACACGGGCCGGTTATCGCTCGTATAAGTGATCCGTTCAACGTATATCCACTCTGAGGCTGATCACCAAGCCACTGTTCCCGCTCCGAGGGCTCCGATAATGTAGTACGCTGACGCAAGGGCGCTCACTAACCACTGCGGAGGCTGTCAGGCTGTTTGAACATCGCTGGGGGGGCTGAAGCCCCTCACTGCGGCCAGAGACACACAGACAGACCCCCCGGCTCAGCAGCAACAGCAGCGCTCTCACTCCGCTCAGGACAGCCAGCGGCGGGCCCGCACTTGTTTACCTTCTTGTCAATGCGGACGGTGAAGACATCCCGGTCCCTCAGGGGCTCCTTGCTGAGCACCAGGCCGTGGTTGAACTCCTGGACGGGCTGGTTGCGCCGGGCTGTTCGGTTCGAGTTGGACAGGCCGATCAGCTTTCCGCTCCGCGGATGCAGCTCCGCCGCCATCTTCAGGGGGCGGCCAGGATTCACGTCACCTCGACTTTGCGACAGTACCCTTATCTTAGCGGTCGTGTGGTTGTCATGACAATACTGTTTTCATCAACTGAGCTGTCAACAGTGCCGTATAAAAAGTAATGGCTCTGGTAGTCGAGGGCATATTAAAAAAAAATATATACATTTATTGTTAAATAAACATTTATATCTGTGATCTTTTTAACTAACTAAAACATGTTTCTATGTTTTCGATATTTAATTGAAATATAAAATGCATACATTTTTAAACGCGGAAATCATTAAGTAAAACCTGACTTTATTAAATGCATATTGAATTATTTCATATTCCTGTTAGCTGTCTTTGCACAGTTTTGAGTTCAAATTCATTCAAAAGCAATTGAACAATTATCCTTTGTGCACATTTTTCATGCTAATATAAGTATTGTACTTAAAAAGGTTTATTTCACATTGTGTTCAGTGTGCTTTAATCCAGCCTAATAAGGCTATGAAAGTTAGTGGGCAACACTAAGTGATCAGTCAGTACTGAACCCTACATTAGGATATTGCAGGTGTAAGTTTTTGACACTTTGTTGTTTAACAGTGGCTCTTATACTGTTTATCACCTCAGTAATATAAAATGCTACTTTCATGACATAATTTAATTTATTTTTTTCTTTAGGTTGTTCTATAATAGCAGGACATGGTGCAATTATTCACTCCCATATTTACTCAGTAGAAATATTTCTTTGAAGAGGTTTTTAAGGTTGACAGCTTATTTTTTATTTAGTTTTCGACACAGCTTTTGAATAAAATGGGATTTTATTTTGGTAATATTTTATAACCTGTTGTTTTAGTTTAAATCAAATCCATTTCACTATATTTCAGTAAACACAATCTACTTTAAATTTAGCTGACTAAAACATGAAGTAAAGAGAATTGACCTTTTATTATTTTTTTTCCCATTTAGGTAAAATAATTATTCTAAGATGGGTGAATACCAAAATTGCATCAAATCAGCTAGAATTAGATCTGATTTGATTTCATATCCATCCACTATTGTCATTTAGTTTTTATTTTTTAGAGGAAATGTCGTCATTCTTGCCACATGGTCATGATGTAGGTGTTTTTATTTAGTTTTTATTTCATTTTTGTCTTTGAGAGACAAAAATGAATCAGAATGAAATTCTGATAATTTCATTAGCAGAATGAAAAATGTCTCACCAAATGACACTATTTAGAGACAAAAACGTCCCCAGAATTTATAACTGAGTTAGAAAGTACAAGGTTTCTCACCCCTGACCTTGGAAACCAATGTGACTGTCCTGCAAGTAAAACTTAGTGACATTTGAAGTAAAAATTGTTTATTTATAGTTGTGATGATTTATATCTTGTTAAATTTTTTACAGACTTGCATAATTATTCAACCCCCACAGCAGAGAAAAGCTGTTTCAGCGTGCTATGCTAAAAATAATTAGAACAACTGGATCTGGTTGGTTTGATTTGGTGCCATCTGGAGGTTCTAGTTCAGAGGAAATTAATGCAGAATAAGAAACAGGGACTTGTTCCTAGTTCACTGTTTTCAAATTAACCACATAACTTTGTTTATTGCAAGCAATTAATACAAAAGTATCTTTACTACCACAGAAGGCAGCCTGTGTACTTGTACCAGAGTTTGAAAAACTTGGCCCTGTGTAAATCTGGCATGTATTTCTCCTAACTGGGTTCAACCACTGTATTTGATTAATCATGACTAAAACTCTGTTTAGGTTCTTCTTCACTCTGTTTTCTGTTTTTTAATAAAAAAAATAAGGTGCTTTTTTCAGGCCTCATAGCTGCAGGTAAATGTTAAAACATAAAAAACAAAAACATCAAACTTTGTGACAAACGTGGTGTTTGCTTTTATTTACTACACATTTCTTATTATCTCAGGACATTTTTTAAATCTTCATGTTGCTTTATAGTCAGTGACGTAGATCTTACTTGCATGACGTTGACGTTGCCTCCATTTGGCCGCTAGAGGGCGGAACACAATCGCCTAATCATTCATCCGTGGCTCTTATTCGGAAATCAAAAACACCTCTGCATCATTTTTCCGTCGTTTAACCTTAAATCCACCAGCACAATTATTATTCACTAGTGATCCTTTAAAGGAGAATCATGTTTTATTCACAACCACACATCCAGGTGATTTGTATCATGATCAGAAAAACTCTCATGTCTGAGGTGCAATCATTCACAGATTACAAAAAAAGAGAAAGAAAACACACACATCCATTTATTTGTTAAATTTATTGAAGTTTTAAATGATAGTTATTTAGATACATATTGAGGTTAATTGGTGAGAGAACTGGGTTATGCATGATAAAACCTCAGCACTCTGAATGTTGTGAAGTGGAAAAATACTGAAAAATCTCGTGGACAGGTTATAAAACGACCAGCTCCTGAGACTGGATGAGACACAAAACACAAGAAGTCATGCACAGATAATTTGTGAATTTGTCTTGCATCTGCAAAGTATTTGCTGCAAGTAAATTTATCTAGGAACCACTTTTTTGATACCTTTCAACCTTTTTTTTATACTTTTTATTTTTCCAAATAATGTCCCATTAGATCAATTTTACTTATGACCTCTTAAATGTTTGTGTTATTGCTTACATCAAGCTATGATGTACTTTATATTTAAGCATTTTCTTATTTGCTTTCTTGTTTTGGTTGTTCAATTTTAGTCATGCCACATGACATATATAGCTTGTTAAACATCGTGCATCTCCTTGCAGCCGCATACTGTTTCTCAGAGTTAAGTTTGTATCTTAGGTTGGTGATTTCTTTTTTTCATTTCTGTCATTTACATACTTTTTGTCTGTAATTTTGATTTATACTTAGACATATCGTTTTTTGTTGTTGTTGTTTTTTGAGCAATTAATCACACTATTCTGGTAATGATTATCAATCATCTTAATTTTATGAACTACAGACACATAAAGTCCTTAACAGCCAACATCCTGTCCTCCTCCAGCCCCGTGCATGCTTTCTACACCGGGCAGCTGTGTGAAGAAGCTGACATGTCTTTGATAGCTGAATCCAGATCCAAATCCTTCAGTTGGATTTTGATCTTCTCCAGACAGCCTCTGAGGAAATTGGAACCAACCATATCTTTAACGCCACCTGAGGAGTGAAAAATGGAAAGAACGCATTACAGTTGACTTCTGTTAATTGTTTTTTTCTCCTTTTCTGGCTTCAACATCACCAACTCACAGTTTGTTTTACTCTGTTCTCTCTTTATGAGGAGTGAAACAGGGTTTTAAGGATGTGAAGAAATAAAAGTACACACCTAGAAGACCTCCAATGGCGAGGCGCCCCTCTCTCAGCTCCGTCAGATATTCGGGGCCACTCAGTGGATCATAAGGAAACATCTCTACATTTGCTTCATCTGAAAAATCATCTAAAAATTTAACCACTTTCACCCCATTCTCAAGAAAAGTAAAACTCAGCTGCTTCATAGTGTTTGTCAGAATATGTTTTTGCTTCCTGATGGTGAAATGAATCTCCTGCAACCCAGAAACAGAGACACAGAAATCCATTTTTGTTACAGATATATTCAGAAATAACTGAGAAATATATTCACGCACATTCGTGTTATTATTGGCTTCCACGACTGTCAGCAGCTCTCCTTGTGAGGACATCATGCTCAGAATGGTTCCCTTCATCTGAGTGAAGTCCCCCCAAAATTCAACTCTGAAGCCAAGATCTTTGATCGTTTGGAAAACTACAAACAAGCGGGAAAATCACACTTCAAACACAATCGTCACTGAAACGCTCTTGGAGTTGTCAGCACATAGTTCCACCTAACATCTGGTGTTGAGCACAAATACCTAGACTAAGCTGAGCATGTCAGCACATGAGTGGGTGTTTAAACTCATCTGCATCTTATATAATTCAGTGCGGCGTCACCACCTGAGGTGTTGAAAATGGTGAATCCTTCGCCAGCGAAAAAGCTGCCAGGTTGGATGTTCTGATGGCAGAGCCAGAGCTCGTCGGCGTCCGCCTCCCAGGGCATGCTGAGGTTTAACCAGTGACCTTCGCGCACACAGCCATCCATCTGTGGCTCAAACTGTAAATAAACAGTCAACAGGGCCTTCAGAGGAACACAGCGCCTTTGTCACATTACGACAAACTTCAGTAAAAACTTCAGAAGTAAAAAAAAAAAACCCACATGGTTTTCATTTTAAGCTTAGTCTGAGACGTGTGATCTGCATTTATATTTCATCCCCTTTATTCTACAGCCCTTAGAGAAAATGAAATGCAAACTCTTCAGAAGTCATCTAGTAGTAAATAGACTCCATCGGTGTGTAATTTAATCTCAGTATAAATCTGAATGTTCTGTGAAAACCTCAGAGGATTTTCACAGAACATTGCTGAGCAAACAGACCAAAATCATGGAGACCAAAGAGCAGACAGGTCAGAGAGAAAGTTCTTGGGAACTTTAAATACACTTTGGTTTAAAAAAAAACATCCCAAGGCTTGAACAGCTCACTGTTTAATCTATAATCCAACAAGTGAAATAGTCTGACACGAATGCAAATCTACCAGGACAGAGGAGATGCCTCTTAACAACTGTTCAAAATATCGTTTTTATATTGATCTTATGTTATAAACCAAATTTATAGACACAAAATGTTGTTTTAAGTATTTTTAAGCGAGTATCATCAAAATAACAAGAAATAAAGGCTTGACATTTTACACTCTGAGTGTAATGAATCTACATATTATATGAGTTTTAATTCCTCAGATGAGTGTGAAAAATATTGACCATTTCTGCAATATTGCAGTGTACCTGTACAGTCATTTGCATGGTTTCCACTACGCTTACTAATGTGTTAGAGTAGCCAAAGTCCAGACCTACATTAAATTGAAAATCTGTTACATTACTTCAGAACTGATGCTGACAGAACCTACAGTATCTTGCAAAAAGGAATTGGCAAAAACTTCAGTCTTTACATGTTTAAAGCTGGAAGAAACATGACCCAAAGGACTTAAGGATGTAATTGTAACTAAAGCCAACTCTACAAAATACTGACCCAAAGGGGGTTGAATACGAATTCAGGCAACAGTTTGCAGAATGTATTTGTAAGAAAAGATAGAGACTCATCTTCAAACTCCAAAACATTTGGAAAGCACTGTATAATAGTCAAAAAACATTAAGAAATGTGCAGGAATCTTTTATGATTGTTTTTGAGGACCCTACTGTTTAGGTTTAAATGTTAAATAAGTCCAACTAGTAATTCCAGTAAAAACAAAAAAACAACAACCCATGACCATGTGAAATAAGTTTTTTTGACTAGTGAATAGTTTCAGGGCAATAAATATAAACTACCTCAACAATCAACTTGTCCTTGCTGGTCAGGATCCCACCAAGGGCCAGTCGAAGTTGCCCGGAGATGACCTCCTTTGTCTGTTTGGAGTGCATTCCCACCACCAGTCCAGGTAGGCCGTCCACCTCCAGAATGACAAACTTTCCCCGGTTGCTCACATCCAACTTCGAAGAAAGAGAAAGTCATGAACTTATCCCAAGAACGAATACATTACTGTATCTTCCTGGACACTCACCGTGTGCCACTTCCCGTCGTTGAGCTTCGGACCCCCTGTCACGCTGACTTGTACGTCTTCTTTACTGATCTGCATGAGGGGGAACCCTTCTTTCAGGGACAAAACAAACCAGTCCTCTCCATTTTTGGTATCTCCGTAGAAAATCACTCCTTCGGGGTCAAAGGTCCGGAACTGAAAGGTGGACTTGATGCTGCGCAATGAGGATAGAGGAGAAGCATGGCTGCCTAATTCAAATGTCATAGTTGTGTTTAAGAGATTCTGAGGGAAGTGTTTTGAATCTCCTCATAATACGGTGACAAAGTCCTGCTCACCTGCGGATCTCGGTGAGGTTGGCTGTGGTGCGGATCAGCGGCCTCCAGGGGTTTCTCTCCTGGCCGAGGTAGATGATTGAATCCCCAGATACCTTTTTCTGGAAGGCACAGGCGTGATGATAAGGCTCTCGGCTCAATTAACACTAATGCATTCGCTCTGTTTCTGCACCGTGAATGTTCATTGTGTTTTCCGATCAGATATGTTGATCGATTAGAGGTTAAAAGCCTGTCGATCAAACCCAAAACATAATTACTCCGTAACAAAAGACGGAAGGGAAAATTCGTAACAATGCCTCGTAATGTGGAGCCGAATCCATGTTGGTGCCATTTATACACACAAGTGAAGTTGAAATAGTAAAACTCAAAAAGAAGGACAACAAACACGACAACAACCAAAATAATCATTTGATTAATTACTTCAAAGAGAAATGTTTGCATAAAAATATTTAGAGATTGGATCTATTAAATGATTTATTATTGGTGTCAGTAAGAAAAAATATTCTTAAGAATAAAAATGTGTTAGCTTCTTTTAGAAAAAGAGAATTGTGTTTGAAAGACATAATAACTACTTTTCCAAACCGATGATTATCATTATGCTACTTTCAAATTTAAAAGTCTTTCTATCTATGTGCATCTATCTATCTCTCTGTATTTAAGCTAATATCATTTGGCTTAGGTTTAGTAACAAGAAACAACAAAAAATGAAGATTCAGCCTCTTAATGGACCTCATGAACCCACTGACTTGTCTTCAAGTCAATGGGTTCATGAGGTCACCTGTGTCCTCATGACAGTTAAGGGGTTTTAAAATCAAGTACAAACAAATACACACAAGCTTGTCAAAAAGAATGTCATACAATATCTTGATAATTTTTTTCCTTCTCATTTTTTGATATAAATTGTACAAGTTGCCTTTTTTGAGTGCACTGTTGACCAAAGTCCTCAGTCTAAACGAATGTCTGACGCTCTTTAGCTAACCTATGATGAGTATATGAGTAAATTAAAGTTTTTCAGGCCCGTATGGTTTTTTAATATTATAATTTATGCTAACACCTGCGCAGGATGTTGTGACCGTCAGACTTTAATTTTAACTTTCAATTTGAATCTACGAGCTTTTACGTAACTCAACAGTGAGTAAAACTAACACATACTACAGGTAAAAATACACTTGCAAACAGATTTAAAGACATCGTTCTCACACCAAGCCTCGGACACACATAATCCTCAAAGGACAACGTTACATACTTTACCGTTCCCCTGTCCATCAACTCTCCATCCCATGAGGCAGACAGCTAAGAGCAATCCACCTGCCACTGCTTTCCAAGACACGGCCATCCTTCTGCCTCCCAGTCCTCCCAGCATGCACTCTCTAAAGCCCCAGGAGTGGTCTTGGCACTCTGAGCTTTCTCGTGGGATAAATAGCAGCGAGATTGCCACAGCGTGTGTGTGAGTGGAGCGTAGGTGAGTGTTGGCACACTGTCACAGGGTCCAGAGGGCAAACGGAGAGCGGTCAGCGCAGGCGATCGATCCTCTGGAGGAAGAGCTTCGGCCGTGACTAGTGTGGTAGTTTAAAGGTTGGTGGGTGGGAGTAATGCAGCTCACAGTATAAAAGAAAAAAGAAAGACTGTTCAAATAAAATAGTTATGATGGTATTCCTGATAAAACCATGGAGCAAAACAAACATTTAGATGTGTATTATATATATATATATATATATATAAATATATATAAACAACAACAACAAAAATGTGTTGAATTCAGGGAAATTAAAGGAACTGAAACGAGCCTCCAACTACCAGCCGGGGTCAGCGACCTCAGTGCGACCACTGGTGTGTGTTTACCCATGCCGCAGGAACCTGATGCACCCGCCTCTGGCTCCTGATTCGTCTGTGTGCATGCGAGACTTCAAGCCACAACGCTCTGCTGTCTCCTTTCTGCTTGCTGGATTCCCCTTGATACCATCTCCTTCCAGGAAGCCTGTGATAACTGGAAAGTACTGGGAAAAGAGCAACTGACACACAAACAGCCTCAATCTGCTACTCAGCTGCTGAGGATTAGGAGCTGATCTGAAAATGTCAAATCAAAGCTGAACATGAAATTCTTCCTCCTCTTGGTTGTTTTTATAGCATAACACCATTTAACCGCTCTTATGCTGATAAAAGTAACGGAAGGTGACAACATTGGTGGTAATAATACTTTTATTGATTGTCACACTGCTGTGCAGCTTTTACAAAAATGAAACTAAAGACCTTAAATGCACCAGAAATCGAACATATTTGTTTTTCACTGTCATTTTGGTACATCACTACCAACATTTGCATTAACATTTCTCAAAGCAGTTTCTATAAACTGTAAAAGCTGGGTGATAACCTGCAAAAGCAAGCCACTTGCTCAAAACTGATAACTGATTCCTTTAAAGTATTTATGTCAATAAAAGCGTCTTCATCATCAAAATAAAAAGCCCTGTCACCATGCTTACAAACAAGACTGTCAAATGGCTTTGTCATGTTTTCATTGTGAAAGTTCACTCAAAAGTTTTCCAACACAAAAACTCAGATATTGGTGACATTACTTAAAAATGTCCATGAAAGCAACGCACAGTGTTTGCACAGCCATTTGAAAGCTATGCTAAGTTAAACATTACTATATTTAGAGAGGTCATTGAATACAACAAACTCAATGTTTATACTGTACAATTTTACCTCATATGCTCTTCGCAGTTCTAACGTCGCTGTGGTGAATTTCTCAAATCGTCCTCCATGTTTGCAAAGCAGTGAGAGCATTTCTCAAAACAATTTGTACAAATATCAAAATACCATACACTACCTGCGAAAGTCAAAATCCTTACATTATTTCTTAAAAGTAAATAAAAGTGTCAATGAACATGTCAGCGCCTTAGAACGATCAAACAGGTGAAACGAAATCAGAGTTCCTCAAAATGAATACAATTTTCTTTAAGGAACATCTCAAATTGAAAGATTTGCTGCTGTTAATCAGCTTTGATGTGTTTCTCTTTCATATTGAGATGTTTCTGATAATGAAGTGGGTGAAGCTTGGCTTACGTTGCTAGGTGAGGGGCGGGGCCGCCAATTGTGACTTCATAAATGGGAGATTTTTGAAACGACTTGTTTTCCAGACACCAAAATACATTAACTTATTAGCGCTTAGCCTAGAAGCAGAAGAGACCTAAATAGATGTACAAAAATGTGCAAAAGGGAATTTTGCACAATAGGTCTCCTTTAAACTTTAATAACCAATATGCGCAAGTTGACACAAAAAACTATCCTACTGGCATGTTCTTCCACCTTTCCCATTTTGAAGAGTGGCTAAGAGAAACAGACTTCTGTGACATGTTTTATTTAAACTCCTGGGAAACAGAAAGTTCCTAAATATTCTGGCTAACTTAAAAAAGGAAACTAGAAAGAAATGCAACAAAATGTTCAGAGCTGCCATAAAAAAGAAAAAAAATCTTAATGTAGCGGTGAATAAGTGTTCCTAAAAATAATGTTTGGACTTTTTTTTTATGTTTTTATAGTAAGATTATGCCAGTACAATTAAAATTTTATTTAAATTTGTTAAAAAACAAATCCAGACAAGCTCTTTTTATTGGGTCATCAGGTTAATACTTTATTTTGTTTGATTGCAGCAAAGAGAAAGGAAAGGGAGACAGAAAACAAGGGGAGGAGGGAGGAAGGACAAGAAGAATGTCAGAAAAAGGAGACTACAGACTTTGGGAGAGCTGTGGCTACAAGCCTTTGTATCAAATCTAAAGACAAAGTCGTCAGGCAACATTAAAACATCTTTTAAAAATAACATTAACATATTCTGTGGGCTCTATATGGCACAGTATTACCCTAGACATGTACACGATATTGAAACAGTTTAGCCACACTCCTACATCTATGAACAGCTTCATAGCAGTAAAAGCCATGAACTCTATCTCCAAACCGTATGAAGAAAACTCTCGTTTACCGTTTAAATTTCTTATGCCATAACAAGGCACCTTAGCAGTTTAAATCTGGCAGATCCACGTCTTACTATAGATAGTTATTTAAATATCAAAGCGGAGGCACATTCATTTGAACTAAAACATACAGTAAATAGTTGTATATTACCACCAGATTCCAGTCCAGTCACCACAATACGTCAATTTTGCATGCTTTTGGTCTGTTTGTTAACCATGATGGCAAACTATGGCATAAGAAATGGGCCAAAAAACACAAACGTGTCCATCTACAGGAATGGCTTGAGACAGTGTACTGGAGACAACAAGGTTTTTTATTATTAATTTACTTCTTTTTTTCTTTTTCTTTCTTTTTTTTTTTTTTTACAATGAAACTTAACTCACAGAAGAATCCAAAAGAAATGATAATAATAATAAAAAAAAAAAAACAGAAACAGGTGGCCGATAAACTGCCAAGGGATACGCTGCTCAGGCAGATTTATTTTGGTTTTTCGTATTTGCACAGTCACACACTCTCGCAAACTCATAAACAAAAAAGGCTTGTAACCACACCGGAGGGGATCTGTGGCGCTCCCCTGCAGTCGGCCACATTGTGTTATTTAACACCTTTAGTCAGAACCAACAGAGGCATACGTGCACACACACTGAAGTACATGTAGTTCGTTTAGAGGAGGTGCAGCGAGCTAGAATGTGCACAAAGACAGAGGTGGGGCTATGGAAAAAAAAAAAAACTTCTAAAGAAAGGGGCTATTTTTCTTCTGCAGCCTAAAGTTTGACAGCGATATGGAAGATTAACAGAAATCCAGAAAATAACGAGTAAAAAAAATGTAAAGAAAACCTGTGCACACAAAGCCAATTTGCTGAGGATATAAACAGTTAGGAAGCGAGTGTTGCTCATGCTTTGTGGATAACGAACCCAAGTTTACTGACATGTTCCTAGGACTACTGTATATATGCATACCAGACGTTATACGGTTCTTCAACAGGTTACTTGTGTCAAAACAAAGAAAAAAAAAAAAAGAAAAAGGAACTGAAACCAACTCTACCATTAATGCAGCTGTACTTCATTAACCTCGTGACTAAATTTACATTCATGTTTTTAAGTTTACTCCCCTTTCCCCCCCTCCCTCCGTTCACTGAAGCCACTTCCACCTGGTAAGAGGGCTAAACAACAAAAACAACATAGTTTAACAAAACCAACACACTGAGAACTTTACACGTAACAAAAAGGCCCCAGCAGGGCGTCGGGAGAGTTTTGGCCCATCCCTTTGGCTGCTAAGCTCAGCCTTTTCCTACCTCTTAGTAAATGACACAGGATATAGATCAGACCTTTTCCCAATCTACCCCTCGGTATTAAGGGTTTGTTTTTTATTCCCCAGCATCATTTCTTGTTGGATCCTTCTGATTCAGAGCCCAACAGTTTTGTTCCCATATATAATCGTCTTCCTATAAAGAAATAAGACAATACCCTAAATCCTTCCTGGTTGCAAAGATTGGGCCTTTTCCTCTTTCAAGCAAGAGGGAAATAAAACTACACAATACAAAGGCGGACTGGTCTTTATTCTTTTCCTTTTTAATACCTATTTCAAAGAAATGAGATGAAAAATGGAAGTGCAATGGTCTACCAGCCTTTAATTACTTTTTTTTTACCCAGTGGCCAGCTACATTTCCAAAGCAGCTACATATGTCTCCTTTAAGTGACCACTACTTGTCTATTTTGTGCACATAAAATATAAACTATTGTAAATGCTATACAGATCCTACAGTGCCAACTTGTCACAAAGTCATCAGGTTTGTTGACACCTAAAAGGATTGATCAGGATTTTTTAATGAGGTTCTCCTAAAACGATATGAGCACTTTTTATCTTATGCAGCAAATAACTCTCTCATTGTCGTCATCTAGTATTAATCCAGATTAGTTTGTCCCAAAGGCTGAAGCTAATGGCTAGATCTAGAGGGACTGTAGACTTCTAGAACATCTACAGTCTCAGAAACGTGATCGTGGTTTTTGTGAGCACTATTAATCTTTGAATGATCATCACATATGCATTTGGCGACTGGCAACAGAGAAGATTATTTACACAGGAAATGTTAGTAGGAGACAGTTTGTCACCAATTCTCTTCCTGTGTGAAACATGTTCCAAGAACTAAACGTGTGAAGCGTTTCCAGTCAAAGTAAATTGTTTGCAATTTCGAAAAAATGCCAAATTACAGATATTTACACTGCCCTACTTTTCTGTTTTGTAGCACTGATGTCACACAATCTCCATTTTACATGCGTGTTATCAGAAGCTATGGATAATAAAACAATGCGGATGTGACAAAAGCATGAAATATACAACGTTTTCCCCTTAAAGAGAATGATTTGTTCACCCTTGAATGGAGCCCTTTTAAAGGCATCAGTGGCAGCTATGCTCACTTTCAGGTCTGCCATGTAAAAACGGCATAATTCATGTGCATGACTGGTACTGGTAATTGCTGCGTCTGGTTTTTGTTGGTGCATAAATATTGTGAATGAACTGAGCGAAAAGGACAAAAGTAAAAAATAGAGAAGGATGATGGTTTTAAGACACTTTTCTGCTCCAGTTAAAGTGAATGGTTACAATACAGAGAGCGTCTGTAGCTAAAAAAACAGAATCAATAAGATGCACTGAAATATCACACTTCATGAAAGCTGTATAGTTTTTAGGCAAAAAGCAGATGATTGTCAAAAGCATAAAAATTACTTTTAAAACATCACTGAAGTTAATAAAGCGCTTAGCCAAACCAAATTAACCTCAACTCCCCATTAATGAAGGGCCTAATAAAAGTTAACACCTTTTGTTTTAGTCCTTATTGTTAATAAATAACGGTCCAGTTAATAGTGTCTAGTTTGTTTTATATGATTTAAGTAGAGTACAATTTGCTTCATCGCATTTTTATTTAGAAATTAACAAAATAAAAAAGGGAACATTTTGACAAAACTGTTCACTTTTCTGATATGTAGAAATAGTAAGGAGAGCGGCATTAAACTAGATCAATAGATCATTAATCACTACTTTATTATTCAGATTAATAATCAAGTAGTGAGACCTGGAAAAATAAATTTTCCCTGAAAGGTTTAGAGAGTCACAGAGCTAAAGATTCATAAAAAAAAGAGTTTGCATAATGCATAATGGTGTCATCATTTAAACCGAAGTTCTTATAAGACAGAAAAGTCTCTTCTGCCTGGGCCCCTTTACAAATTACTGTGTTATCTTCAGCTTCTGGGTTCAGATAATTTTCATTTTTACAAGATGCAGATACCTAGAGAGATATCTAATGTAGATAAGATATTAAGTGCTCATAACATTTTAACAGAGCCCTGTTTGAAAAAAATCCCAAATTATCTCTTTAAGAAGCTCAGACGATCTGACACTGTCATCCACTCCCATCCAACCATAATTTTGACTTCCTAATGATTTGGATTTGAGGAATCGCCTCTAAAAGCACTTCTAAACACTGACCTACAGTAGATATTCCAACAAGAGTGGGAATGCTGCGAGAATCTCACATGGAATGGTCTAGATTCATTCATCCACAAGTACTCAGAAATACACGCACACTCATACCTGCTTCAGCCAAACACTGCATGCACAAACTGCCCTACGTATATATGCATGTACGTGCTTGAATACCGCTTTCATGAACAGTATGACAGCAGGATAACCCTGCGTTCCCACGCCCTCGTACAAAAATACGCTCCGACTGTGTCGTTTCATGCCCTATCTGGACCCATACAACGCCTTCCCTGAAGATCCTCGTTGTGTGGCAACTATAAAGGGAAGTAGACTGGACTAATTCTCCAAGCAACAAACACCCTGTTCGCAGTTTGTATTTTTATATTATAGATATAATAACGAGTCAGAGAGGAAAATGAATCAAGCTCCAGAACAACAACACACTACAAGAGAACAGGAGAGGGAGAGGAGCAGGAGTAAAAAAAAGGTGGAGAAGTGATACGTCACTTTAACATCGGCCTCTCCACCCAGTCTCTTTACTCCATCCCCGCCCCTTCCCACAAACTTCTGTAATGCCTAGCTCTGATCTCTGCAGAATAAAGTGAGCCAGTCAGCATGGTCCCCCTTCCCCTCCCAGCCAGAGCAGACAAGGTTGTCCTGTTTGAGTTATACTCCTTACAGTGCAGCTGTGTCCTACTGTTTACTGCCACTGCCATCTCGCTGCTTTTTGCCACTGCCGCCGCTGCTGTAGAGGCCGGGGTTTGCCACGAGCGGGTGAGGTGCTGCACCCATGTAAGGTCCAGCAGTGGCTGCGTAGTTGAAGATGGTGGGGAGGAATGGGAGAGGCTCCACCTTATCCCCTCCTGGCGCCATCATGTTCAGAGCCACTGGAAGTGCAGCCAAGTTATAGGGGTAGGCTAATAGCTGCGGCCCGTAAAGCAGCTGGTAAGGGTCCGGGTAGAACGGCAGCTTGCCAAGGTCGCCCCCGTCAGGTACGATGACCTTCCCCAGCGGGCCAAAGGGCAGTGCTCCAGGAGGATAAGTAGACATGAGCAGGTTTTCCTCCTGCTTCTTAACAGATCTGTAGCTGTCTGGCACAATGAGGGGAAGGGGATAATCCTGGGTGGGGTAGTCAGCAGGGGTCGTGTCCCCATGCTGTGAATCTCTGGAAGAGAAAGTGTCCTGATGGTCCGGCTCAGGCGGCTGGGAGGCTCTGGGAAGAAGCAGAGCGTGTGCAGAGGGGCGTTCAGCGGCACCAGCTGCTCCGGTGGGCAGCGTCAGCCTGTCGAGTCCTTGTGAACTTGAGTGAACCTGCCGGCTCGCCTGAGCCTTCAGTCCAGTAGTTGAAGGGGGCCGGCAGGGGGACTTAGGAGTGTGCCTGCGCAAACAGGGTCCATTTATAGTGGTTTGTGTAGACATATGTTGGGGCGATGCTACAGGGCTCAAAGGCTCTTCTTTAGGGACAATAAGAGCAGTTTGCTCCTGTGGAGAATGAGCAATCCTACAGATTTTCTCTTTCTCAATTTCCATGTTCCTCCTCCGTTCCCTCTGTCTCTCCAGCTCTAGCTCTGCCTCCCTTAGCCTTTCAATCTCCTTCTCCCGAGCTAAAATAGAGGACATGGTCAGGTCTTGTGCTTCGTCGGGAGAGGGACTCCGAGACAGGGACTGGACTCTGCGATCTTGGAGCAGAGGCGGTTCTTTGTAACCTGTGTGTAAAATTGTACTGGTGCCACTCTGCCTCTCTCTGTCAATAATGACCCCATCCCGTCTTGCGAATCCCCCTTCAGAGTTGGGAGCTGTTGTCATGGAAACAGGAGGAGCAGCAGTGGTTATTCTGGTCTGTGATGTCATGGGCACATTCGAAGAGGTGTTGTTGGAAGTAACAAAGTGCAAAGGGCTGGCTTTTCTGTGGATCTGACTGTCCAGGCTTTTCTTAATTGGCATGCGATAGTCAAGACAGTCAGGCCCGTTCATGACGAGCACACTCTGGAGTGACGAGGATGCAGCAGATGGGACCTCAGGTTTGGTGGGTGTGAGGTTAACTGGACTTTCAGATGGAGGATCTGCAGTTTGTGGCATGGGCTCTTTCTCTGGAGCAGTAAGTGCAAGCTGTGTCAGTTCAGGTCCTTCACTTGAGTTTGAATTCAGGTGTCTGTTTGTAATGTCACTTGGATGGCCATCATGCTGCTGTGACGCCAAACAGTCACCACCACTCGGTAGCTCTGGAGGTGAATAACTGATAACTGAAACAGAAAGAGCACTGGGAGTCTGTCCTTTATCAATCTCTGGATCTGTGCAAAGAGGTTCAGGAACTCTTTCAGGGGGCGTTGCCTCTGAGTTGTTATCTTCTTTTTCTCTTTCTGGAGAACTGCTTAAGTCATGACGTCGGATATGGCGAGTTAGAGCTGATGATGTCTTGCACACCTTATGGCACTGCGGACAGGTGTGTCTCGATAAGGCTCTTCTGCTTAGACGACTTGGACTAGAATTGCTGCCTCCTAGTCCAAGGGGTCCCCCTTTCTCTTCATCGAACTTTGAGATTTCAGGCATGGATTTGATCCCAACGCCTGCCGCTTGTTCACCACATTTAGTGGTCACAGAGGATGCCTCAGTGGGTTTAGGATGCTGGGCTTTCTGGTGGTCTTCCAACTTTTCCCTTGAGGGGAAAGTGGCCCGACAGAAGAGGCATACAAACTCTAGCAGATGGCTGAGCTCGTGTTTGTCTCGCTTCCTGGGGCTTGAGAACCAGCGGCCACATGTGCCACACTCTGCTGCATTCCCATTAGTCCAAGGCCTCCTCTTTATTCCTGTAGGAGCCACTGAGGTAGACAGAGGGGGCTTTGGAGAGCACACAGGGGGGGTGGAAACCTCATGACAGGGCTCTTTAACCTGTTCCTCTACATCCTGTTTTTTCTCCTTTAAAGGGGAAGAGAGATTATCCTTCTTTCTTTCCTCTTTAACATCCTTGTTAGGTTTAGACAGTTTCTCAGCCTCCTCAGTTGTCCTGTCCTCCTCCTCATCTTGTGATTTCTCCGTTTGTTTATTCAGAAGCCTCTTCAGCCTCTCTGCCCTCCTCTTGAGTCGGATGGAGCGCTTGTACTTGAGTTTCCGTTGCCAGTTCTTCACTCTCTGTAGATGTGCCTGGGCCTTTTTCTTAGGCTTGTAGGAGTAGTAAGGGCGCCATAAATTATCCTCTATGTCATTGTCACTGTCCTGCTCCCGCACCCCCTTACGAAAGAAGTACTCCCTCACCTGATCAGGTGACTTGGACCTTTTATTCCTACTTTCTTGCTCCTCCATTTCCTCCTCATCTTCTCCTGCTTCCTTATCCCCATCTTCTTCCAGGCTGGCTCTACTTAGCGGGCGGTGTTTGTGGTGATGGTGGTGTGAGTGGGTTTGCTGTGGCTCCTTAAAGGATGACGTTTCACTGCGTTTGATTTTTGGAGGAGAAATGCTCTTGTCTCTTTTAAGGTCTGTCTCAGAGATGCTGCGCTTCACTATGGCCTCCTCGCCGATGCGCACAGTTATCTGACACAGTGGCCCTGATTCTTTGGCCTGTGAGCCTCCAGATGCTGACACCTCCTTTGTGGCTGCGATTGTACTCTTATTGTGGGACTTGCGGGATTTGTGAAATGCTCTGCCTATCTCAGTGTCGTGTCTGCCTTTTGAGCCATCGTCCATTGTGTCTGAACTGTCTCTGGACCTCTTTCTGTGATTATCTGTATTATCCCTTTGCTTTTTGATTGCTTTAGGACTGCCTTTTATTAAAATCTGACTGCTACTTGTTTCGGGGGATGGGCTCATTACTGGGCTTTTCTCACTTCCAGAAGTAACCTGATTGCTATGAACAATGACTGAGGATGACACAGCTGCTCCATGAACTATAACAGAGGGTTTCGTATGTCCATATGTTATAACAGAGGGCATTCCTGCTTCTGTGCCTCTACCTGCTTTAAAGGTTTTGAGTTTGCTGCTATTGGATATTTTGAAACTGCCTCTCTCCTGCTCTAACTCTAGGGCCTCACTTTCATCTGCTCTAATTTGGGGCTCAAGCGCAAGCTCAGATAGGTCTCTGTGCTCAGCAGCAAGAGAGATTGGGAAGCCATCAGGGAAAGCATCTGGATCAGGCTTTAGACTCTGAGGGGGGGCTCCTGCAATAATACTCTGCAGGTCCCCAGGGCCCAAAGCACAGCCAAGGCCAGTCATGGAGAGGGAGGGGGCATCAGCTGGTGGAAGTAGAAGGCCATTATGTAAGCTGTCACTATAGGTCTTGTAGGGTCTCTTCTGGGAGCGCATGGGGAGAAGGCGGTAGAGCTTGAGGGCATTTGCTTTCTGTTTATAACCCCCATTAGCTGTCTTTTCACTGGAGATCAGGCTCGGATTAATCCCGTGAATTGTCTTCTGGTGTGTCTTGAGATTGTAGTAGGTGGCGAAGGCGTCCCAGCAGAAGATACACTGGTAGCGGCGCTCTCCCGTGTGCCACACCTCGTGCTTTGTGCGGTACTCAGCCAGGGCAAAGACCTTGTCGCAGTAATGGCAGGGATATTTACGCCGCCACGAGTGAACGTTAGAATGACGCTTCAGGCTGGATAGGGTCATGTAGGAACGTTCGCACACAGAACAGAAGTAGATGACGTTGCCATCCACCACCTTCACAAAATGGTTCTCATCACCTGCTAGCAGCTCTGTGGCTGCTGCATCACCAGCTTGGATACGCGCCAGGAGGCTCCGCACTTTCTTTCCGGGCCGTCCTTTGCTGATGTCTGTCTGTCCCACAATCACTCCCCCTTCCACTCTCACCTCACCGTCCTCCAGTGGCTCCTCCTTTGGATGTACGGTCAGGGATGGAGGACGCAGGCCTGGTACCCTGCAGGAGGCCTCATGGGATTGCAGTCTCTTGCTGTGGATGAAGACTTTGCCACAGAAGCGGCAGCTTAGGGCGCGGCTGCCACGATGCAGCCGCATGTGGACCGTGAGGGAGGAGGCTGAGCTGAACAGCCGATGGCACACACCACAAATCAACTCTGGCTTCATGCTGTCAGGAGGGGGGTAGGAGGACGAGTGAGGGGGTGCGGTAAGACCTTCGGAAGGTGGGGGAGGGGGTGGAGGTAAGGGTGGAGGGAGGTGGATGGTTGGTGGATGAAGACTTGGTCTGTGGGGACTCCCTGTTTTTCCAACTGGCCTCCCTGTCAGTTTCTCTCTCCTCTCTGCATCCACACCTCTCTGATAGGCTGACGTGCCCAGACTGAAGAGGATCTGAGCTGTCTGAGAGGGCGAGGCCGTTCCATTGGCCACTCTGTGCCTTTCATCCCACCCATCTCCACTAAAACAGCCTCCTAAAGATCCGCTGGAAGCTCTTGGGGGTGACCTGTGAATTTGAGAGTCTGAACTGAGTTTGGAGCACTTAAGAGGTGGAGGGGATTTCAGATCCTTCCTGATAAATGAACCCATGGGGGAGGAGGAGGAAGGCGAGGAGGACGGAGAGCTGTCATGTCTTGGGGGCTTATAGGGTCTGTGTTTTACATCCATGGTGGCGTCCAGCTTCCACAACGACCCCTTGTCTGCGCTCTTGGAGGACAGACGCCGCCGGTGGGGGGAAGGTGAGGATGAGGAAGAGCTGTGACAGTGGTCTGGTGAGGTCAGCGACGTTGGGAGTGGAGCGGCACTAAGCGGGAAGCTTAGGGTGATTTTTGCATTTTTAGGTCCATCACCCACGTCCTCCAGCTTGTCGTCCAGTGTGGCCTCTACGCGATATCCAAGTCGTTTCCCCTTCATGTTCAGCTGCTCGACTTCCTCTTCCTCCTCTTCCACAGACTGAGAGACCACACCAAGACTGTGGGCAGGTTTAATTAGTGGTTCAGTCTTGTTCACACTGTACAAACTGACAGGTGAATGTTGAACTGGGTGACGGGTACTGAGGGTCACCAACGGTGGAGGTGGGGAAGACAAAGGTGACGATTGCTGACTTTGGTGGAGTTCAGTATCCTTAGCAGCAGTATATGAGGAGTTGCAGAGGGGAGCGAGGCCCGGAGCCAGACGTTGTTCTCTCAGATGTGGCTGAGTAAGACCCGCATGGGGGGGGTCCCATACCTTCGCACTGGACACCATGACCAGTCCCCGAAATCTGAAAAAAAATCCCAAAGAAAAACTAATATTAAAATAAATAAACCATATTGACTTATGCATCAGCAAGAAGCACAACAACGAATATAGGGTCTAGGCTAATTTTCTATTTCAAAATTCATTACTTTTACACAGTAAAATGTATTTTTCCTATAGCTTTTCAATATTCTTAATTATTGAAAATAAAACATTTACATAAAAATTTCCCAATTCATAAAACAAATTTGGCAAAAAAAAAGGGACAATTTCACAACGCTGATGGCATCTAGACTATCTTAATTTGCAAAAAGATTCTACAGTATTATCCACAATTAATATAGACACAATTTTCTTTCTTTTGTTGAAAAAAATGAAAGTTAAACTTTCGTCAGTGTTTTATCAGTGCTCACAATATTAGTATCTCGTAGGACTGTTTGAAATGCAGTAGTTGTTTTGTATGCTAATATAATAGTCAACCTGCTGGAAGCAGTTTTCCCCCACCTGCCACAAATTAAAGTGACCAAGATGCTAAAAGTCACAGAGTGCTTAAAACACCCTCTATGTGGAAAAGAGAGGAGGAAGAAACGTGTGGATATATCGACCAACAAAATCTGGAAAAATGTTTTCATACTGCCTGCTCGCCTCACACATTATACATATATCTTCAATTATATTTGTCCAAACTTGGAAAACAATCAAATCAAATTCCATACTTGTTTTTTTACGCCAGACTTTTTAAGACTGTGTAAAAAACCTACAAAATCGAGTCTTTTGCACAATCAGTCCCAACCCCGATGAAGCTTTTTTTTTTTTTTTTGGAAGGCAAACAAAATGGTCCATGAATACTGAACTCCAACTGCTCAGCCGGGATTGGTGAGTGAAAAGAGGCAGAGGGGTAGGGGGAAGGAATGAATGTGCGGCGGTGCTGGTTTAGATTTCAGCGTGCCAAAGCCAAGCTTTCAGAAACGCATTCCGGAGATCCATCTTTCTCGGGCTGTGACACAACATTCCCTGTGCCTAATTGGAAGATGGTTAGATTTAATCAAGATTCCCCCAGAATAGTATGCTGACTTAGATCTGGGACATTAACATTCATAAAAATAGCTCTGCTCCCTGTTTGTTTAAACACATTTCTTGTTAGCAGTTGCTTAATTGTGCTAAGCATGATTCTAAACACTTATTTGCGAAGGTGGAGGTGGCTAGTATTTTCTAAATGTACACCAGTCTGCTATGATCTATTTTCTTATCCAAACGCTGTGCTGGTGGAAACAGTTTCAGCTGCCATTTCCCAAAAAGAAGCTGCAGATACGCAGTCTGCTATTGTAATTTGAAAAGGGTGCATACGTCTGGGTGAGCAGATCGGGGAGAAAACAGACAATATAAGGCCCATAATGATGCGACTAGAATAAAAATCCACAGTCATGCTTTTCTGCCTTCATTTTGAAGCAGCCAAGCTGCCAGGAAGGCAGGCCGCTGTAAAATTCCACAGGCAGCCCTGAACAGGCAGAAACTAGGTCAGCACTGTTATTGCAGAGGAGAGAGGAGAGAGAGAGGGAGCGCCGAGCTGTGGGGAGAGACAGGGTGAGGATGAGGGAGAGTGCAACGGTGACAGAAAGAGAAGGAGCCGAGGGTTAGCGAGAGAACAGGAGACCTGGGGCACTGAAACAGGAACAGTCAGACTCGGCGCTCACCGTCAGACAGACAGGAGCCCAGGCAAACACTCCATGCTCCCTACATGCACAGAAACTTCCACAAGTACTTATGTGCCTTGAACGTTGTTACATGTGCTCAGACAAACTTCACTGCTATTTTTGTGGGACAGAACAAAACAGAATCACAGTTACAAGGATTTACTTATTTATTTCCTAATAAAAATCTTTGCCACTTCTATCTGTTAAATCTGAAAAGCGTGGTGTCAATTCGTATTCAGTTTTCTGAGTCGATACTTGCATTGCACGTATGTCGTGCTGCTGTTACCGTTGCAAGCATTTGGGGGGGGGTGTGTCTCTACCAGCTCTGGACATCTAGACTGATAACGTTACTCATTCCACTTTGCAGAACAGCTTAAGGTCAGTCAGATTGGATGAACGGATTCTGTGTTAGAGACAAAATCAGTGCAAATCAGAGGAATGCAGGAGGTTTCCCACTGCGCAAACAACAAAAGCTGGACTTTGACGCAAAACCAGTAAGTCGTTTTGTTCTTATTATTTATAAAAACTAGTATTCATGTTATGTTGTTAGGTGAAGAAAAACTTTTTAAAGTTAGACTGGAAATGTCAGCAGAAGCAATGTTGACGATACTGTTAAAAACGCACTTGCAAGTAAAGTGAATATTGGCCAGGCAGATTGTTATTTTAAGGTTGAGACAGTTTGTGAGAAGTGGCGTAACCAGAGAAATAAATAAAATTTATTGTCCAGGCCCTAAAATGATGGCCTAAGACATTTTTTTCCTAAAGTGACTTTGGCAAAAAATAAATAAATAAATAAAAAATTAAACAAATGAAATAAAATTCCCTTTTGTCAACAAATCACTCTGGGTATTATCTTATAAAGGTGGCAATACGAGTCACAATGCATTATATACATCTAAAACTGTAACAAGAAAGCCACTGAACCAGCAACCCAAACATTATAGGACATTTACGAAAAATTATTAATTATAAATTTTTATAAATATAAATTATAAATTACTCTTTATCTGCCAAGATTGTTCAATAAATGTTGCTAAGACAAAAGTCTCTTCATTAAATAGCCAACTTAACATGCTGTATGTGCTTTGGACAAGCAGAACAGATCAGGGTTTTTCTGTGGCATCTTAAAAAACTAATTATTTCTAAAATCACAACACAAATAAGTATAAAATTAAATTCATCCTCAACCACATTAAGTTCACAAAGCGTCACATAAATATTTTTCTACCCACTTCAATTGTCAGAGGCAGAAAACATGTTCATAGTTGAGCACCTTTGTCTTCTTTTCATATTTAACTTTACAAATATCTCAGTTTGAGACACAACCTAAATTCCTAAAAATAACTTAATCTTTTTATATCTTGAACATATATTGTTTAGCTTTAACTAAATCTCAGGTCAGAGTATTTCTATAAATATTATTTAAATCACAGAGGGAGAGTATATTAGCAATGTCTGTAGACCAAAAATGACTTTGAGCTTGTTCCTAATTAAAAATCTTCTCAGTCAGTTTTTGTTCTGGCATATGAATGAGACGATTCCACAACCTCAACATTTCTCATCTTTTATGTTTTAATCAAACAACCAACAACTCCCTCTACAGCTCTATATAATAAACAAACTTCCACAAAACTGCAAAACTGCTCGAAACACAAAACTTCTTTAAATTAAGACTAAAAACCCATTTATTTTTTAGTTGCCTATCATTAACAATAACTGTAGAATATATTAGGTCTGGACTGGATTACAACTTTTCATTAGTTCTCTTTATTGTGCCAATGTAATGTAGTTTTTTCTTTTCTTGTTTCTTTTGTTTGTTAATTGACTTTTGTTTTTCCACATGTGAAGCACTTGAAAATGAGTTATTACTGAAACGTGAAATTTATTTATTGAGTTTTACATTCGTGCCTGAAAATGCCTGTTTGACTTTGAACTGGACATGATTGTGTGGGCGTGTGTTTGATGTGTTCAGAGTTTAACGCTACACATGAAATGTTGCATGTTAAAACTTTCAGATATTGGTAACAGTATCTTATAGCTTCTTTAAATGATGGTTTCTCATCCGTTAAGGACAGATTTGTGCAACAACTGTTAGTGGTTCTATTGACAGACTTGTGCTGTGTATCTCTGCAGCTCCTCCAGAGTTACCTAAAACCTCTTGGCTGCTTCTCTGATTAATACTCTCCTTATCGAGACAGCTAGTTTGCTGGACAGTCAAATCTTGGCAACTCGCAGGTTGCAGCAGAGTTGCAAAAATGACTGAATTCTTTGGTATCAAATTTCACAACTGCGAAGCACTGCTTGGATGCAAAATCTGACAAGCTGTTATATTTCACTTGCCAGGCATCAAAATTCTCCTTGACAAGAATATATTAGCACAGCTGGATGGTTTCTCATTGCATTTACGCTCTGACCTTAAACACACCTTAGTATCAACGTGTTTTAGTTCAAGGACAGTGACTGGGTTATCGCAACAATAGAAGACAAAGAGAAAATGAAGGAATTGTTCAACAACAGCACCACAATTTCCTGTTGTTTTGTTTTAGTGTTTTTTTTTTTTACATTGTGCTGCCATAGCTTCCAGTTTCAGATGATGGATTTGACCCTGGGATGTTCAAAGCTTCGTATATTATTTTGTAACCTAACTCTGCTTTGAATCTCTCCACCAGTTCATCCAGAACCTGTCTGTCATGTTCCTCTATCTTTGTTGAGCAACAAATCTCTGACGGATTCACAGAACGGCTGTTTTTATACGCCAATTAAATTGCAAACAGGTCACCTTTAGTAATGTCTGAGGGCCACAGGTTGCACTGGATTTTATTTAGGGGTGTCTGACAGAAAGGGGCTGAATAAAAGCAGATTATAATTGACATTTTAAACCATCTTATAATTGTGCCTTTTCGTCACTCTATGATGTGAAAGTTCAATAATAATAATTAAAAAAAAAACATGGGGTTTGAATACTTTTGTGAGGCACAAATCAAAGTGGTTCCACACGGACAAGCCCTTTTTGCAAATGATATTCAAAACCAAAAGGTGAATCAGAGTGCAGCTCGACCTGCTGCTGGACACAGAAGTGATGTCAACAAAGGGGAGCAGCAAAAACCAAAACAAATGTGCCTTTTGAAGCAATTTTTAAGTGCATAAACCAGTCCATGTTTATTTAAGACCTGGGCCTAAAATAGCACAGACGCCCCAGTCCTGTTCGCCAGGCCTGCAGCCACGTTTTGTCGCTCTGTTTTGATACAGGCCTTTATTGTCACTCAGATTTGCTGTGCAATAGATGTCGTGCAGGAAATCCCTTATGGCAAGCGCCAGCCTGCTACAAGTAGGCGGACACGCTGCGAGACGGAGCTGATGCTAAAAATTTCACCATCTCATCTGATGGCCGTGGACAGGAAAATGCGTATGACGCCCCCTCTTCTTTTTTTTTTTTTTCCCTTTATCTTCTTGTGACGCACATAGTCACTGTAGAGGCAGAGGCTGCACGACACGCCGTCTCACTGCGAGAAGGAGCTTTTAGATTTGCTGACTTCACATACACATAAAAATCTGAGCACAACATGCAACCGCTCCAACCTCTGCCTTATCTCTGCTGAAAATAAGCGGGCACAAACATCGAGGAGCATTAATCCACCTATCCACCTCATGGACAAACCGTAAATGCAACCAGGAGAACTCGGAAGCTATTCATATTTATATTTATATATATATAAACAAACAGAATGACTGCTGCCCTTGCTAAAAAACCCAACTGCAACAGGATGTTCTGCACAAACACGACGCCTGGTCTTTGAGAAGTTCATCTATTTCAGCTTGTGGTAGAGCAGAACCGCAGAGCGAGGGTAGTTGCTAAGATTTTGCAGGACAAATTACAAGCAAGACTCCTAGCACATTATGCAAAACACCTCAAGTTTATTATGACAGAGAGTCATCACTAACAGCCAGAAAGATCACCGCCTCGCTGTCAGTTTTTTTTTTTCCTATCTGACCGGCTGACAAACAAGCAAATTTTACCCAGTGTTGCAGAAATAAACGCCTCACTTGTCGGGTTAATGAACAACAAAAGCTTTATAATTGTACTATGGAAACTGGGATTTAAGCAGCCTGTCACCAGGAACGTCCGTTCTCATCTTAACAGAACTTGCATAACAGAAGGCCGGACGGCAGAGGAGCTTGGCTGCTACATCGACTGGAGGCCTTGAACCAGACGTTGAGCAATCTGCTTATTCCTCACTGAAACTCGTACTTGTGTTGATAGACAAACAGCCGCTAGAATCCAGCAGCCACGTCCCCCCTACCCTCTTTCCTTCATGCTGAAGGAAATCCTGCAAAGTTCAAACCGCAAGCAATGAAATAATTATTTATTATTTTTTACTTCGAAGAGAAAATGCTGTTTAAATTAGATTTAAACTAGTTAATAGGATGACAACAGCACATGTAAGGATGTCTGGATTCGTTAAAAAAGTCAAAAAGTTCAACAGCCCTTTCAGTTTTTCGGTCTGCCTACGTTGGAAAATATTTTATCTAGTGAGTGGTTCAGACTTGCAGGGAAAAAGTATGTCAAGGTTCAAATCAACTTTCATTCATAAAAAATGCTGGAAAGAAATGCTGGATTCACACTCTTAAGACTTTTTTCCTCTAGCTGTAGTATGAGATTAACAATGTTTTATTTATTAAGGTAAGAAACTATCAATACAAGCCAAACAATAAACTATCTCTGCTCATAAAGCAGCAGCTTGTAACATCAGCTTATAAAGTTTAAAGAAAAGAAGAAGAAAAGAAACCCAGTGCACGGTTTATAAAGCTGGTATTTGAGGAATTAAAATGCGAGTTTGAGCTGCCTGTTAACTCGCCGGCATTGCATTTCATTGCGATGTTGTCTGGTGTGCTCACTTTGTAAGCCGGGCCTTGAGACCGCCCTGCAGTGTCCATAAACTCTGTGACCCCCACGACTCTTTGAATGTGGGTGGATCACGGCAAATTATGGAAAACCACATTTAACTGTGCCAGAAATCATGACACCGCTCCGCTCCTAAGAGTCACCAAAGAAGTTTTTCCTGCTGCTTTCTTGGCAAAGCTACTGCCACGAGCGTTACGCCTCCACCAGGATGCTTCTTTGACCTTGTGGCAAACGTGTGAGTTTTCCAAGCGTTTAGGAACGCTTTACATGCCGTTGGCATCAGCTTCAGCCTTGCTGTCAAGAACAAAACAGCATCAGGACGCTCATCGGTGTGTCAGCAGAATGAGAGGATGCAAGGTTTTGTTTACCTCACAGAGCACAGGGTTGCCATCTTGCAAAATAACGATGAGGTACAATATCAGAGCAGTGCATTAACTTAGTGTGGGTGTCATGACACTGCAATCCGGCTCTGAATACTCTGATGTAAAGCCCACACTAGTGGGTGTCAGGCCCACCGAACACAGACGCTGGCAACGGCGTTACCATGCTTCCTTAAGCTTCACTCAAGACGCCAAATTATGATGCTCCTAAGGTGATAAACAACAATAGTCTCCCTGTGGAAATTACCTGAACACTAAAAACAATCACCCTTTTATCACTCATAACGGAAAATCAGTACGTTCCTAATGTGCACCAGAAGACCTGTTCAGGATTCTGGAAAGATCCTTCAGGCTGTGGCTTTTTAGCACCCTGATCAGGTGTGAAACGGAGCATATGACATCTTCTAAAAATGCACCTAAACCTGTTACACGACAACCAACCATCCAACATGGCACTGCAGAATAGAAACCCTAAAATTAGCTGGAAGAAAATATATTTAAGAAATGCTGTAATGGCTATAGTTAGACCTGTAACAATAAATCAATTAATCGCATGACAAATAAAAAGAAACTCAATAATTTTCATTGGCTTGATTTATTGTTTTTCTCTTTTTACCAAAAACTGAATGATAAAAGTCTTCAGTCTGGTCTCAACTATCCCTTTTTTCAAAGATAATTTTGTTTACAGAGACTTCATATTTCATTTTATTTGTTGTTTCTGTTGTTTTCTTTCTTTATTTCGTATTTTTAAAATGTCTTCCAGTTCCAATCTTTAAGTGCTCATTAAAGTTTAAAGTTGATCGATCTTTGAGAATGTGTTCTTGCATTATTGTGCCATTATTACTATTATATTACTTGAAAATGGTCTCAAAACAATATTATCGTTTATCGCAATAACTTCTGGGACAATTTATCGTTTAGCTGTAGTAATCGTTTTAATGCTATTAGGGAAGTTGTTTCCGCGAGGCAAAGAAGTACAATATTTCTCCTCTCATTGGTATTTTGACCTCTCCACTGTGAGGCCAAATAGGAAATGTTTTTAATTATCATAACTATAAGAAAAGTTTTTTTTATTTAGTCGTTCTTTTGTATGATTTATGCAATATCCTCATAGAAAACCTGAAACAGAAGGGCGCCAACGATACAATGCTTATTAAAGTAATTATGCTTTTTTAGCTTCAACTGTGCACTTTAAATTTTTAGTTGGCCAACTTAACTTTCTTCATTTTCCATATTTCTGCACCGGCTAACTCAGCTTGCTTCATACAACAAAAAAACATTTTTTTTTAACATTTTCTTCTGTTTGTAAAAGTTAGAAGATTCCTTTTGTTCTAAAATGTGAAAATAGAAATAAACGTTAGCTTCATTTCTTTAGCTTTGAAAGTAAAACTTTTAAGTACATATTTTTGCGGGTCTGGACCAACTTTACGTCGTAGCGGCGAGGGAATTGAAAAGGTTGCAGAACTTTTCAATTCAATCTATCCCTTAGACTGCATTGTATAATTGCTAAAGTTTATTTGCAGTGCACCTACCATTTTCCAGTGCAACTAGATCTCATGTAAGGCGTTCACATTGCTCTTTTCAGCAACAGACTGGATGAGGTCTAGTAAATACTGACCTAAGCTGGAATATCTGGTGGACACTGAGTAGGTAGTTTACATGTAAACAGCTTAGGCTATGTGAGGTTAGCTTGCTAACTAGCTGGAGAAATCAGAGCCAGCATGCGGGCATCATGCCCTGCCTCCTGAACCCTCTAAACCAGGCAACACCCTTGTCTAAACCAAACACAGCGTTTCCAGTTGTGAGAACATGTCTGACCCAGACAGTCACCTGCTGTTAGCTTCATATAAAAAGAAGCACAACTTTAGACAGCATCTGACCTTGATTCTCTTGACATGATGTGTGAAAATGGCCAGACTGCGAACACACCTGAAATGTCAATAAGTACCAGTCTGCGAAAGGAAACAAAGCTGCAGGAAGGCACCGCTGTGGGCCGGCTGTTTCCCGCCTTGTTATTGCCATTTTGCTCTGCTTTAAGATTCTAAAGAGTTTAAATGTTGTTGCCAATGAAATGACTGATGGTGTCATCTGGTGTTTGTGTGAGTGAAGTGTTAGGGGGCGTGCCTGAGAGGCGGCGTGTGGGGGGTCTCGGTGTTCCAGCCGGTGAGCCGGCAGTGACGAGCATTATGGACGAGGGAGGAGCTGGCTGGCTGGTCTGTCTCCCCACTGAGGGTCAGCCAGAAGGGGCTAACCATCGAGGCAGCAGTTGGTGTGTGGGGTGGTGGGGGTGGGGGGTATTGTTAGCAACAACGGCTACTGAACTCTGCACAACCCCCAGGCCAAGACAGCGTGGTGGAGCCAGCCAGATGGGACGGAGAGGAGGGAGGAGGCGAGGGGAAGTTGGTGCGGCTCAAGGAGCGGCGGCTGTGATTGAAGAGGCATGAGTCGGGGGTTTGTTGGGGTAACTTCAAACATGTCTGTCTCATGTTCACGTTTTTTGATTTGCTCGTCTTTCATGTCCTCCCTCAGCAGGGTCGGCCGTGCCCCCACCTCTTATGCCAGGCCGTGCACCAGCAAACATGCCCATGTATGAAGAGCTACACTCTCCATGCTCTGCTAGCTCCCTGCTCAGCATGTAATTCTCCTAATTTATCTCCTTGCAACAGAATCACGGGAGGCATTGGGACACGGCAAAAGCAAGAAAAAAAAAAACACCCCTAGTGAGCGGTGGCACAACACTGGTGACCTTTTTGAGGCAATTTCCCCCTAGATAATTCTTACACATGCAATCTCTCCTGAAGGCGGCGTGAAATCCCTGTGGGAGTTCGCAGTTTCAAACGACTGAGAATCGTTTCATTAGAGACTCACCAATCAAATGTCAAGAGATCAGAACGAGCCGATTAACATGTGATCGGCCTTGATCAGTGAACAACAGATAAATTGTTTCTTCATATCTTTATACCTTATTCCAAACTAATCCAAACTAAGCACTCACACTACTTTGAGGATATAAGTGCATGAACCTGCAGGATGACCTCTAATACACTTTATTTAGCTGTACAAGCTGATTTTATACCTATATCTATAACATATAGTGTATATACAACGTTCCAAGCTAACCTGTGCTAGTAATGCTGATAACTGAACGACAACTGCCTTTGTTTCCACAGCGGACGGAAGAAGAGTCAAGCCACAGCTGGTTCTTTCCACCAGTCGTTATCAGGGAAAAAAAACCCATGACCGTGCAGCTAAGCTTCCCTCACTCTTCTGAGTTTCCGATTCTTAATGATGACCCAACTAAGACGATGTGTCTGGGCAGAGAAAAGGTTGTTTTGTTGCATACTTCCTTGTGGTTTTGCATTGTGACGCTTACAACTGTTTCAAGCGGAACAGGCCTTGGATCGAGCCGGAGCTGTAGGATCAGCAGGGATCCAAACCGTTCAAACTTCATTCCTCTGAGTGTTTTAATCACTGGTAGTCTGATAATGTCTGCTTTACGGGTGATTTTCCTGTTCTGTCTTGTCACTAAGTTATACAAAGTAGCCCTTAAAACATGCTAATTTAATTAAAAGCTAAACGCTAGCTAAAAGCTAAATGCTAATAATAGCTCGGCGCTTCACCATTTCAAAACAAACCTTCTCCCTGCTTGTGCCGTCAGCCGTCAAAATCAGATAAAAGTTAACAAACCTAGGCCAGAATTATTCATATTCCTGGCAGCTTTGTATTCAATGTCATTTTTTTGAGAGGAAATGAGACTGATGTCTCATAAAATACAAGATGATTTGAAAGAGGCTCTAATTTATAAACTGAAATAAAAAAAAAACGAGTTGCTGAATAATCTTTATCCTTCTTAATAATCAAAAATATTTATTAGCAGTATTGTAATCATTTCTGCCAAGTTTTTTACACTTTCCCACAGGTTTCTTGAAAATTTGTCTTTTCTAATTAGGTAAAAGTTTTTTGCTGAATGGCCTCAGAGGAATCACCCTAATCTTTAGCTCCCTTCACAGACTCCCTATCAGATTCAAGTCTGTACTCTGACTGGGCAGCTCCAAAATGTTAATATTACTTTCGGTAAGAATAAACATGTTAGTAAAATTAAAATATTACTTTAAACATAAATCTGAAAAGTGCATTAATAATTTTGGGATTCACTGCTTTAATGCACAAATGTGAGTAATCTTGTAATTCCTTTATCAGTTAGCTTTAAGGCTTCATATGATCTCTTTTATGTGTTGTGTTTTTTTTTTTTTTTTTAGAAAAAATAGGAATCGGTTGAAAAGGTGCAGGAGGCTGAAATGTTAGGGAAAAATCGGAAAACGGATCGGGTAGGAAAAACCTGATCCACGCATCTCGAGTTTGCAGAATTAGCAAAGCAGAGGGCTGCAGTGATCACCAGGAACTGCAACTTCTACCAAAACCAAAGCTCTGCTGCAGCTTCCTGAACGCGTCCACATCCTTTATATTTGTGGTATTTGATCAAATTAACTTTTATAGACAGTGAAAATTGTACTTGAGACCTTTCAACGGCCCCCAAAGACAAATTAATTTTTTGATGTGTCACCCTCTCTCTAACAGATAAAAATAGAGGAGACATCATCCTGTTTTTGACACTTCATAGCGGCGAGAAAAGGCTCTTCCTATTGTGCGACCCGTGACCCTGGCAGGTCTGTGGCAGCATGCATCACATTTTCCATACGTTGAGCACTGAGGCTTGACTTGGCATCCATGGAAACCTGGAATGTGGAGTAGCTGGCAGCAGATGCTGTGTTGTTTTGGAAAAGAAGCGAGGCTCGGGGCTGCAGCAGCAGCAGCAGAGTCAGGGACATCAATGTGCCCTCTGCTGCTCTTCATGAGAGGAAGAAAAAAAAAAAAACAGCGAAAACACGAGGCTGGTCAAAATGGAGGACTATCTGGGCCGCCCAGAACTGAACCCAGAGACCAGAACCGCTCGGCCGATGCTTGATATCATTTACATGGAACTTCCATAATACTTCCTATGATGTTGCTGAGTTTACAGACAGAGGTGGGAGAACGGCCCACAGGATTTGGAGCCCCAAAACAAACCTTCCATCACGTCTAACCGCCTCTTCTGGTGTGTACACGGCACTGTCCGCCTGCCCCCCACCACCGCCGCACACCTCATCTCCATCACAAACACGCATGAGGCTTCGATAAATTAAAAGTTTCATCGCAGTCTGAAAGCGAGTCATCGCTCTTGAAAAAGAACTGCGTGGTGCGTCAGCAACCAGAGGGGAGGATGAGGGAGACGAGGCCTGTTACTGGCACACGCACACACACGCACACGCACACACACACGGACAGACCCAGCATAAACACACTCACACTCACCCACACACCCCCACAGACCCACACTCTGGAATACGCGTCCACAAACACACTGCATAAATACACACACCCACCAGCCCTCACACCCCGACACACGCAGAGTAAAATAAAAACCTTTTCCTCCTCTTCATGCACGGAGCAGAGCCGCCAGCACAGCAGCAGCAGCGGAGTGAAGCAGAAAAAAAAAAAAAAACAAGCAGGAAAACCACCAAATTCAGCCTCTCTTCCTCTTATTCTCCCTGTCTGTCTCTCAGGAAGGCGAGCATAGAAGAGAACGTACCTCGGAAAACCTCCTGCTGCATCTCTGCTGCGATGTGTTCTCTCCCCTTACACTCCCTCTCTCCCCCTCGGTCTGTGAGTGCGCACGCCTGCCTCAGTGTGTGTGTGTGTGAGTTGCTGTGTGTGTGTGTTTGAGAGAGAGAGAGAGAGAGAAAGAGAGAGGGAGAGTGCAGGGAGAGGCGGTGCACACACACATACAGCCAGCAGTGTGTGAAGACAGAGGGCAGGAGTGATTCTCACACTCGAACTTGCTTGCTCTCCTTCACTCACTCCCCTTTTCTTGCTTTCTGTCTTTTTCTCCTCTCTCACACCAGTTTTTCCTCCTTGAAAAGAGGAATTCTTACTGGTTTTGCTCTTTTTTTCCCTAAATTATCCAGCAAGTGAATCCTCTACAGATCTACACACCCTGAACTGACTCCCCCCCCCGTTTCTGAATCCAATTTTCTTTTTATTTGGAAGTGTTGTTCACTCTCTCCAACACACACACATAGAGATACTTTATATACACAAAGCCCAGCGATAGGGAGAGGGAGGGAGAGACAGAGGGAGACGGGAGTGGGAGAGCAGGCAAGCAAGAGGACGCCATTTAAGCAGTTTGTTACGAGCACTGCAAGTCCCCAAAATGGCTGAAAACAAACAGGAGCCACGCCAACTCCCAAAAAACCTGGGCACCAAGGACGGACGGATGGAGGGACAAGAGGACGGAGAAGGGAGTGAGAGAGGAGTGAGCTGGAGGGACAGCGGGAAAGTGAGGCAGAGGGAGAGGACAAACTGGCCGCAGTCAAATGGTGGAAGGAAGCAAAACAAAAAAAGTTGAGGGGAAAATGGAGGCGTTAAAGGGCCGCTCCTTCGCCTGACGCGGAGCTTCAGTAAACTTCAGTGATCTGTCACAGCCGCGTATTAAAAAAAGAAACTGAAAATCAGTGCAGGAAAGGCAGAGACATCCTGACTGAGTGTCACTGCTGGGAGGGGTCAAACGCTGCTTCGTAAGACATTTCCAATAACTGCACAGGCAAAAACCTTTGACTTGATATTCTAATGAGCAACCAATGGCAGGTCAGTCAGAAAATGGGAGGAGCTAACACAACAGTCAAGCTAGCATCCAGATGCAAGTAGGAATGTTTTTAAAAGGACAGACCAGGATGCGAAAGTTGGAACGGCAGCGCATCTGTCGCAAGTTAATAAGAGACCAGTGACGATTTGGGAAGCCATGTCATCTGCTGGTGTTTCTCCACTGTATCTTATCAGGTCCAATGTGAGCACAGATGTCTCCCAGGACATTTGAATGAATTTATTTCAACTTACAGCAGGACCTAGCACCTGAACACATTGCCAAAAGTACCAATAAGTCTGTGACTCACTGGGCCACTGGGCTGCTTCTTTGATTATTGCCCTCATTGGTGGTGGTCATGTAAATTAGGTAAATAGGTTTGTAGTTGGGTTATACTCTTTATTTTTAGATATAGTATATACCCTCACAGATACAGATATGGTAAAGGGGATTGAATATAAATTTTACTAATCAAAATTTACTCATTTTGATTAGTAAATTCAAAATTTACTAATTTTGATTAGTAAAAAGTGTTGAAAAATGATCATTTTTCTTTTACAAGGAAGTGAAACTATGCACTTTGTGTATCACAGGAAATCTTAACAAAATACAGTGAAGTTTTTGGTTTTCATGTGACCTAATGTAAAAAGGAGTTCATCAGGTAATTCCTCAGGTGCTTTATCTGCCACATTTGTATGTCTGGTTGGATTCAATCCATCAGGGAGAAATTGGCTCAGGTTGCAACAATGGCTCAAACAGACTCCAGGCTCAAAACAGGTCCCATTTCGCTAGCATACGTCAAAACAGTGAGCTGAACTTTATGTTTTCTAAGACTTTCAGAGCCCCCCTCCCACAACATATTTTACGTCTCTATCAAAGCGCGAGCAGCAGTGTCCAGGGCAGCCGGTTTTCAAGTGTAAAATCAGAGGAATGCCTGTTAAAAAGAGACAGAGGGGAAAAGTTGGACTGGCATGAACAGAAACTGGGCCACTCATTGACAGTCCATGCCCTCGGCTAAAAGGGTTCAAGTGTTGCCAGAGACAAAGCTGGCCAATTAACTGCTTTTAGAGCTACCTGCGGCTAGACTGGAACTACTGGGAACAAGATACCATTATGTTTTGTGGCACCGCCACTCAAACACCATCCGGGCTTGTAAACCAGGTATCAGTTCTGATTCATCTGTGAAAATCGAGGCACGTTGCCTTCAAGCAACAACCGGTGTTGTGTTTGGTAAAAAGGCGACCTATAGTGCTTCCTTGAACAGGTTAGGATAGGTCTACACAAACATGTTCATTATATTTTTAGCACAAATTCATTCTCAGAAAATGAGTACTTAGTTTGCACAGTTCTGTTTATTTTGAGCTCATTTCAGAATGAGATGTTTTAGGGCCTCTGTCACTTTAAATCCATATAAGCTGCTTGTGGCCACGCCCCCAAGCCCAATGTTTACACTCCCACGAGAAAATAGCACACAAACAAGTGCGTAATTATACAACAGTACATCTTTGACAAGCAGACATGGAGCCTCCAGCACAACCGACAAGAAAACAGCAAGTGATTTCTGATAGGTAGTCGACATCAAAACACTTGCTTTTTCCAGCAGCCACATACTGCAGCAAAACCAGCTGACCAAATAAATGATCTGGACTTCCGTTTGGGTTGGTAGGTGACGGCAAGGTTTCCCCCAAAAAACTTGCTAAGCCTGGTGGTTGGGTGCTAGAGCAGTCATTCATGTTTTTGAGTTGAAAATATCAGTTGATAATTATGTGTTACTAAAAGATTGGAAGGTTAATTCCTGAACACCAGCTGTGAAGTCTTAAAAATGCAAACATTTTAAAAATACTTAAATAAGTAATGCTTAGCCTGGTGGGGGCACAATTAAAGTCTAGTGGCCCGCCAGACTTTACTTGTGCCCCAGCAACCCCGGCTGGGATTTGCTGGGGTTGCTAGGTAACGGGCTGGGATTTGCTGGGGTTGCTAGGTAACGGGCTGGGATTTGCTGGGGTTGCTAGGTAACGGGCTGTGCTTGCTGATTTGTGATGTTACATTCCAGAGGTTTTTCAAACAGCTCATTTTCCAGACACCAAGGAACATACTGGTGTCTGGATGGGTGATTTATTTCATTTTTTTAAGTGCTTTTGGTATTTTTAGAAGTACAGAAATATGCAAAATGTGAATTTTGCATTGTAGATTCCCATTAAAATTTTGTTTCGTTTTCCTCCATGGGTCACTCTGGAGTTTTAGATTTAGTCTTCGTTGCAACAAGAGAGCAGAAAAGTTCCTGTTGGGGTGGAAGAAAGTTGGAGTTCTGCTTGGCTTCGCCACCATCACACGTCCCACGGTCCCTCTGAGTGGAAACCGCCCGGTCCACACTCACACACACCCCTTCCCTCCAGCAGCAACTCTCACACAAGTACACACCAAGTGAACCTTGACGCCAACAACCTCCCCCTCCCTCCCCTCCATGGCCTTTCCCTCTCTCCCTCTCTTTCATCACTCTATCTCAGCCTCATTGTACGCTGCCACACTCGTCTCCATGGAGACCGCTCTGAGGCTGGTTGTTGCTCCTGTGACCTCTCTGGCTCATGGAGTTGAACAAACTTTTTTCCTCTCCTCGGCTCCCCTCTCTCCGATCCCCCCTGCTACTTCCATCCTCTCTCGTGTGCTGCTGCACGTCTTCAAAGCATTTCCAGGGTGTGTGTGTGCGTGTGTGAGAGAGAGAGAGTGAGAGAGAGAGAACATGAAAACTGGCTGTGAAATTAAGGAAAGACAAAGCGGAGAGAGCCCTTCTGTGTGTGACGCAAACTGCCCGTTGGCAAAAACAATGTGTGCGTGTGCGTGTGTGTGTGTGTGGTGGAGCAAGCCAGGGGCTCAGTCCATGCATGTGTCCCAGCATTGTTCTGCGGCCGCAGCCGGTCGCCAGCTTCGTATTCAGAGACACCCCCATCGTCCATCTATGCCTATTCATGGCTGTTCGGTCGAACGTGATCACAGCTTTTCATGCTGCGCTATAAAGCGAGACAACTGAATATGCAAAGCTGTAACAACTAAGGAAGCCATCTTGGTACAAATTCTGAGCAATTATCACATCAAGACTTATTTAAATGATTTCCTTTGAGACAAAAAACTGACTTTAAATGAGTCGCGGGTCGGTTATAACGGACCAGCACGACTTCCCACAGAGGCACACAAATGATAGCAGCTCCATTGTGCCATTAAAACAACTTTTCCGACTGGGTTTTTGTTTGTTTGGTGTCATCTACCCGCTCAGAAATGAGGAGGAAAAACAAAATTACCTAAAAACTGAAAAACAGATTTTTTTTTATTTTTTTTTTCCCAGACATCTGGATCTGATCTGGGGATTTTCTCTGGAAAACTTTGGATATTATTCTGCAAAGCAGGAATAACATTGCAGACAAGACAAGAAAGCCTTCAGTCAGAGGAGTGTCCATCACCACTGTAATACTGACTGCTACAGCAGAACATTAGATAATATAAATTACAATGTCATTTAACATTTGTCTGGGATCAATAAAGTATTTTTGACCTCCAAGAACGAGCCTGGATGAGCAGATATCGAATGGGTGTTCAGACATTCCAACTAATTATTTTACTTTCATTTCACACTTTAAATTATCTTGAATTTATACTGTCCTAAAACAACAATATGCAGTTTAAAGTATTTTCCATACAGAGACAGTGAATCACATTGCGACTCTCTTCTGCAGGGCACATAGCAGCAGTAGGTGGACGTCAGCCTGGGCCGTGTCATTTAGTGAGACGGTTTGTTTTTTCTGTTTTACCTCACCTTTCTAAACTTCTCATCAAGTAGAATTACTTTGATTACGACGGCTGGATAAATTGCAACCTATCAGGATTCTGAGTTTAAACTTTACCAGACTGAGGCTCTTCTGTAATGGTTTCTCAGAGCGACATCTATGGTAGAGTTCTGTGTTCACTGGGACAGATGATGGTGTTGATTTAGCTTTAAAACTGGACAGCATGCATCAATTTATGCCTGTTTAATATTAAAGATACTTTAAATCCTCTCTGAAAGTGTCACCTGACTGTAAGTGCCTCGCAATGAAACCTGATCTGATTAGATGCTAAAATAACCAAATAAAACTCAACTTATTTGTTTGTAAATAAAAATTGAGCAAAAGAATTTCAAACCTGATACTTCTCTGTCTCTAACCAAGCAAGTAACATCTAGCTAAAACGCATTTAGTAGGTTAAAAATACAGCTTTGAATGCAAATTGTTGACTTTGTAAAGTACTCACACATTATTTTAATGGATCTGTCCTATAATTAGATTTTTTTTTAAAAATCACGGTACAATAAATTTAAAATCTAAGGTTATTGTTATCAAATTTATGTTTGCTATTCCTTATAAAAAGTGTAAAGTCCTTTAAAATTACAGAACCAAAATCCCTAAGAACTAGCTAATTAATTAAACATCAAATCAGTGGAAAATAATTTTTTTAATTATACCTAAACAAACTGTGACATCATTTTGGTAACCCCAGAAACTCGGTAACGTTTGAAATTCCTGTAAAATAAACGAGTGAAACAATTTTTCCTGTGTTATCTTGTGCTTTTATTGCGTAATAAATGACTTCCTTTTTCCTTAGCGATACGATGTGGGACAATTGTTTTTCTAACACACTCTTAAAAATGGGAAAGATGAGAGAAAATACAACTTTCTGAAAACTTGGCTGTTAGCAGTGGAAGAGCTAAATTGCCCTTTATGGACATGACAACAACAAACTGCGGTTCCCTTTCACAGGACTCGCAGAAGAGTTGAAAGTCACGAGAGCCAAAACGCAAAAGCATCAAATAGTCCAGGCGCAGATCTGGGCGGCTGGATTAACTGGAATGCAACCATTCGGAGGATAACTTGGGCAGAGGGCAGAGCTTTGAAAGTCACAGGCAGCAAGACTCAAGTTTCTGATCAAGTCAGTGTTCACTGGGCCCAGTGAACACTGACTGGGCCCAGTGTGACGATCACTAGAGCACAAGCTGCTGCCTTAAAGCCCGGGGAAGTGATGCAGAAGGCAGTAGCTGATGCCATTTGTACCGGAATCCAGCAAAGGGAACACAAGTTCCCAGTAAGGCAGAGCATCATCTTTGTCAGAGCAGGGGAAGTCCAGACGGCACACAAAACCTCGACCTTTCAGCTGCTAACCACAGCCCATGACTGAGAGTTAAGAGAAGATCTTGGAAGGCAGATAAAGTTTCCAGAGCGCATAGCAAAGACGTCAATCAGTCCAGATTTGGTCTTCACATCAGAGTCCGTGAAGCAAGTATGCTGCTGGAGCTTCCAGTCCCCTGGGAAGATCGGATGTGGGAGCCCCACGAACGTAAGAAGGACAAATATCTGAAGTTGAGACGTAGAGGAAGAGCGGCTGGCAGGCCCGCTGTGAGCAAACTGAGGAGGGCTGCAGGGGTTATTTCAGGGCAATCTGTGCACCGTCCGTTTAGGCTCCTTGGCATCACAGGGTTGCTAGAAATTAGAGCCACCAGAAACATCAGTGAAGCTGCTATAAAAGCCCCAAGATAGCTGTGGATCAAGAAGGAAGATGGTGCTTAGACAAGTCTGGGACTGATCACTGGTCGCCTAGATGATGATTTAAGACCCGGGTTCATCACTGACCATGAACCATTAAGGTGTTTCATAGATCTAAGGTAAATGTGCGTTTATTCTCACAAGGCAGTAAGCGGTAACAGGAAAATAGCTACTTGGATACAGTAGTCAATATTTAAAGATAAATAACACTTACAAGGTGCAAAGCAACTAATCAGTGTCAACTAAGTCTGGTGAGGACAGTGTCCACCTGCCACCAAATATTGAGCTATTTGGTAGGAAAGAGGAAAAAAATCAAGCTAACTGTAAAAGAAAATAAGCTTTTAAACATGTTCCAAGCAGCTAAAGCGATCTGTGAAGGTATAATTTGCCACTGCCTTTTATTTATTTATTTATGGATAGAATTGCTAGAATATTTTTTTATTATTAAAAATAATTGAGGTAGGAGAAGGAAAAAAATAAACTTGCTACAGAATAAAATAAGTGGTTAAAACTGCTAAAAGAGAACATTTCTTTTTTTTATAAATTACTTTTAATTATTGCTTTTGATAAAAAAAAATATTAGAAATAAAAATTGTTGACAGCAAAAGCAAACATGAAACCCTGATAACTTTGGAACAACAAAAACGAAATCACAGAGAAATTGTGAGAAGATGTGCAGATACAGAGGTTGACATGCTGTTTGAGGCCTAACCAAGATTCACTTTCAGTATTATAAAGATACATCCACCATATTTGCATACATCTTTGTTATAAAATTTATATAACTGTAGTTATTAAAAACTGAGTGAAAATCTCCATGGACGCTTTATGTCTGACAGAGTTTAAAGGAGGATTTTTATTCCTGTGTTCTTGATATTTGCGGATAAAGCAGGACTGCAGCATTCAGCAATGCTATGATTCAGGCCTAAAATATGGCCTCCGCTGACCTGCAAATTAGACTTCCTGCTTCCAGTAAAACAGCTGCCTGAGTCAGATGTCTCGCATTAAATGAGAACGTTAAAGCTTACAGTCTCAGTCAGTTCCCAAAATGCAGTCACACTTGCATTTTGACTGTTTTTGTTGCAGGGTGATCGACAACTCTGTGTTTTGCATGTTTTGTTTTGGGTTTTTTTCAACCTGACGCTTACAGTAATGTGAAACAGCTGCAGTACTCACAGGAGCTGCAACACAATCAGAAACACTGCATGCATTTTGGCGCATATTTATGCATTTCCTCCAACTTTCAGGTTGTGCTTCGCCTTTCATGGATATGGCGAAGAAATCCGGAGGCACGTTAAAAATGTTAGTAAACATTCCCAGCCGTAGAAGGATGACTAACCTGCTCTCCAGCTGACTGCGCCTGAGATCAAAGTCGGGGAGTTCAGATGTCACTTCTCTAAGAGGAAGCTGCGGCTTTGCGAAGCAGCCAACTCTGCCTCTGCACGGAGAAACACAAGCACAGAAAACGCAGTGCTGAAACCAAGGCTATTTTCTGCCGCTGCAGAAACGGCACCGGGCTTGTTTACTTTTGAAGTTTCGCATGAACTAAGATAAAGTGTTGTTTAATCCCACGGCATTGTCTTAGAGACACAGAGGCGGTGTCTTGAGCACCCAGCCCTCGGCAGACAGAGGGAGAGAGGCGAGCGTGCTGGAGCATGCCTTCTGCTAATACTTCTTTGTTTACAGAAGCAGGGCAGCAACATAACCAGAAAATCTGTGCAACAGCTCCACCAGGAAGGACTCGAGCTTAACGTGCTTTCGTGAGCTACCGACTGGTTTTCAAAGCACAGGAGAAACGTCAACATTTTATGTCACAAAACGCATCAAAAGCAGATTAATTACTTAATGTTCATTAAGATTTCATCTGTAAAGGCCAGCAACTCATTAATGGTTAATCTTGAGAATATTGTTTTTCGTCTTAATGTAGTATCACCTCGCTATAAAGACATGTAAACAATCGTGAATTACTTCAAACTTTATTACAGTAGCATGTTACCGCACTGAGACAAAATACAACATTTAATTTAAGTACATTTACTCAAGGGAAAAATCCCACTTTAAAAAAAACAATTGTTTTTTAAATTACCAGCGGAGCACAATTAGAGAACAATTACTGGCAATCCTGCTGCTAATACTTAGTTTAATGTCATTGTCATTTTGCCAGAACAACGCTAGGTGGTTTTCAACTCAAACATTTCACAAAGCTGGAGTAAACAGAAAGCGTGATCTTTGACCTTTTTTTTTTTTTTTTTTTTTTTGCACCGTCTCTCCATATTAGAGGTCTCCAGATCTACTGTCCTGCTGCTTTCTGATGCATCCTTACTCCAACACATATCAAATAAATGGCCCATTACCAGGCCCTTGCCAAACTTGAAGAGGTAATTCAAATAATTGATTCAGCTGTGTTGGAGCAGGGGACGCGTGTAAAAGTTGCAGGGCTGTAGCTCTCTGGGACTGGAGTCAGGAGAGTTGATTTGGCCATAGATTATTCTGCTGAGAGACTGATGACAAGTCGTTTTCAGTTTTCTGTCAGAGTTCATCCATTTTTTATTTAAAATGCCCTGCCGTTTCAAAGAGCTTGTGATTTCCTGCACACTTTTGACACGTTTAAAGCCCAGATGAGTTAGGAAAACTTCAAAAGTCTAAGTTTGCAAGTTTCCAGCAGTGTATTTTTCTGATGTTTTATTCGCCACTCATCCTCCTCACACTACATGGCAGCATAATTAATATAAAACTGGGCCCTCATCCAGCCTGTGGCATGTGGCTAAAAGTATTGGCCCTCTGTGTCTTATGTTTGTACCACAGAGAAAGAAAAACTTGTGGATTAGTGGTTAAATGTTCTGAAATTAAAAAAGCATAAAATACAAAAATGCTTCAGTTACATTTAACGTAATCAATTACGAATTTAACGGTGACTTAATGTAATGTTTTTGATTGTTTCAATGTTTCAATGTTGCATGACTGTGTTTTTGTGTTTGCTGCTGAAATGTGCTATACAAATAAAATTTGATTTGATCTGATTTGATTACATTAATTTTTATTAGGGGTATCAATAATAGCAGCATCTGCAATTTTGCTGAAAATGCTTATTGGGATGATTTTCTCTCAAAAGTTGCGATTTTCAAACATTTGTGAGTTATTTTCATCAGTTCACTAGGTTTACTTCAATAATTAGCTCATCATTGACTTCCTAAATTACTGCATAAGATCACATTTTACCTTTTATAAATATACAAACAACTTCTGTTTTATGGTTATATTCCTTAAGATAGCAATAATGACTCCACTGGATATCACAATGAAATCACCTTTGGGTTAAAGAGCAACAAAGCAGAATACGAAAACATAAGCTACCTTGAGATAATTAGTATACAGAGGTGTTTTAAGTTTTTAAAGCGTCAGAGAGTCATAAGCCTCACAAGAAATGCTAAGGGTTAGCTGGTTGAACCCTGCGGATAAACAGTGAGGGATGGAAACATTTGCGCTTTCATTCAGCGCTTAAAACTGCTCCGAGTGGATCCCAAAGGCCTGCTGGAGGCACAGAAAGGGTTCCATCCAGTCACCTGATAAGTGCTATTAGACCGTTACAGAGCTATTCTAGACTTGCCTGATTATAACGCGGTAGGCGGATCCATCGACGTATCAAGTGACACACGGGAGGTTTCATCCACCGGAGGCTCACATGCCCGCTTTCAGGTCGCCTGAGTCGGTGAACTACAGCGAGCGTGTCCTCTCTATTACCCCTAGTAATAGAGAGGACACAAACGTATGAAAAGCGGGATTTAGACGGGTGCGGGCGTCATAGGGGCGCCGCCAGAGGGGGCGCCAAAGCAATGGGCAAAGAAAAATAAATATTTTTGTCGCCATTTTCTGTGTTAAACTGCTGTTTGGGCATGTGTGAATGATATTATCAATAGAACTAGAAATTCCTGAAGAAATTTGACCGGGGCCTGCCAAAGTGTGCCCGTCGGTTTGGACCCAGCGTTCTGATGCT